>VIAB01000531.1:111389-145900 GCA_009801035.1 Oophaga pumilio
ACATTCTTAAAGGGGTTGTCCTGTTAAGACAAGTCATACCCTATCTCTAAGATGGGAGATAACCTGTTGATCGGTGGGACTTGGACCATTGGGACCAGTGGCGATTGGCAGAATGGGCACCTTTTATCCCCATAGGAATTGATCAATAGAGGGCAACCTATCCATTCCCTATGGGGCTGCGTTGTTTTTTTACGGCAGCCCAATGGAGAATGCAGGAGTGGACATACCATTGTAACCTATGCAGTCGCACAGGGGCCAAATAAGTAAAGGAGCCCATTTTCACCTCCAAAGCAGGAGGATTTATGCATTCTGATGAATTATAGGACTGTAAAGAGCTATATACTGTTCTTGCACAGGGGCCTCCAACTTTCAGTGTCCGCTCTTAAGAAAATTAATAGTGCCGTGGTCCGGTGTCTGACCTGTTGCGCCATCTTGTATTGGGGATAAAGGTTCCTCAATTTGCCGATCAGTGCCGGTACCAGCGATGGGACATCCACTGATCTGCAAATTATCACCTAACAAAAAGGTGGTAATTTGTTTTAACCGGACTACCATTTTCCTTCTATGCGCATTATAGTATTATATAGTAGAATAATAGTATAGTAGTATCAGTTGTAACAGTCTACTGTGCCACTTTGCCATAACATAAAATAAAGCTTTTAGAATGTGAACGTACTTTTTCTTCAAGTGCCAAAATGTGCATTGTAAGAAATACTTTCCTAAACTCTGCAAAACCATTTATTTTTACTTATCCTTATTTCCTAGGTATGAAGTGATGCAATCTTGCTGGCTATCTGTTGAACAAAGACCTTCAGTAGAAGAACTTCACCTGCAGCTCCGTTACCTGCTAAACGAATGCTCTAATCAGACAGAGGAAAGCTTTGAGTGGCGCTGGAATGAGCTAAAGCCAATGAAATCCTCAGTGGGACCTCTAAGGCACTCCGACGAGATTTCCGCATTCCCACTGCTAGATAGCTTTAGTGGTGGAGATGGTTTTCATGCAGACATGGATGACATCTTAACCGTAACAGAGAGCAGTCGTGGACTCAATTTTGAGTACATGTGGGAGAAGGCCAGATTAGGACGCTGGAAAGCAACATCCCAGTGTCAAGATTATGCACCAAATAATGGGAATTTGACAGTGCCTGCTAATCCTTTCTATGATTCCAACCATCAACATTCACGCCAAAGCTTGGAAACTCCAAGTGTTGTCCCAGTCATCAGTGCCCGTAGTCCATCAGTAAGCAGTGAATATTATATACGATTAGAAGAACATACAGACAGGAGCAGTGGTGTGGACTGTACCGTGTGTGCTCCAAGTCCTATCTATGAAAGAAAGTATGACATGCAGGAGCAGAGATCACTCCGACAACGCTTATCACTTGAAAGTCCATTTTCACCACTGGAACCACTGTTTTCCTCAGACTGGGACCCACTCGAGAGTGGCAAAACCAGTCCTGATGATCCACCTGGTCACTTGATTTTACATGAAGTTCCTAAACTTATCGATAGGTGGACACCCAATAATAATAATCCTTTCATTACAATAGGAAGAGAATTGCCTCATTATGTAAATCCTTTCTGTGGTCCAGGAGAAAAAGACTTATCAAGGCAGGTACAGGAGACTTCTTTAATGGAGCCCTCGCTATCTGATGTGTTTTCTTCTGATTCAATTTTGAATGTTTATAGAGATATAGAAGATCATAGAAGGAGCTGGGACTCAGATACGCTTGAAGAGCGAGGAGCTGGAGAGACTCTTGCTGGAGACCCTGAGTCCTTGGCCGAGTTTTTAGATGATCGTGCATCACCTTGGGATTGTGAACCTTCATTAATGGAAGATCAAAGCACTGAAAGTAGTAGTAGCAGTACAGACAATAGCAGTCATCGCAACATGCCTTCCTGTCCCCTGTGTAGTAGAGGAGTGTTGGGTAGTCTACAGAGATGCTCTTGTGCAATGCTGCGTGGAGATGTTGTAATTGATTGGACCACACACGTTGCCATGCATCAAGACCATTATGGCTTGGATGATGATTCCTCCCTAAAAGTTGAACAGGGTTCCTTATCAGAGTGTTCTATACCTGCAAGAACTTTTGGTGATGGAGACCTCTATGCTGGTCCTTTTGGAGATAGTCTTTGCGCAGCAGAGCACCAAGAATTTTATGACCCTTTAATGGGAGCAGCTGTTAAAAGTTATGACATTCAAGACTATCGTAATCGTCAAGCAAAAAGTTACGAGTCCTTGCAAAAGAGCATCTCTAACCACCCTCCTTCTCCTTTCATTGGAATTTCCAACTCAATGGCCAATTGCAGTGTTATTGTCCCAATTGAAATCCCACCTCTTTCCACCTTAGCAGAAAGCATCGAAGAAGAGACAATAGAGATTGTTCCTGATGTACTAAATAGATTCCCAGTGAACCATAGCACATTGCAAACAGAAATATCACCACATGCCTCTAGAGCAACATTAGATTCTGTTGATTCTCTAGACATTCCCTCCAACACTAGTTCATCAGATGTATGTAGCCCAGCTTCTCATTTCTCATCCCCTGGTCAGAAGTTTGGGGATAGTGGGTACGAAACAGAAAACACATTTTCCCCAGAATTCATTTTCAAAGAAGTAAAAGAAGAAGAAACTTGTCTTAAAGAATTGAAGTTACCCTTGACCCCTATATCAGAATCAACTAGCGACTTGACTCTTACGGAGGACTTCTCTGAACCACAGGCAACACCTACGGAAGACGACAGCTCCCTTAGAACATTAAACCTGGCCACACCACATAGAGATTCAGCATATTTTTCGGACTATGACAATGAACCTGATAAACATAATAGAGTTTCTAGGTCAAAACCTGATGTTGGAACTCTCAATGGAGTTTGCAGTGAAGAAATATCAGTTGTCATATCAACTGTGGAGGAAGCAGAAAATACTCAAGATGAAGATCCAAAAAAGGATGATATTGAAGATAATATAAAAGTCAGGGAAATAACAGAAGAGTTTCCTGTAAGAGCAATGGATATAAATGAAAACCATAATAATCCAGTGTATGCTCAAGATGTAATTGAGGATAGTGAAAATGGAATTTTTAATTGCAATGGTGGGATCAACCTAATTCCAGATGAGGGCTTGAGTAATCCAGCTTCTCAAAGCAATGCCAGTGATGTAATACAGGAGAAACATGAAAAATGTCAAGCGGTTATAGATCAAAAATATTCAAATGAAAACATGCTGAAAAGACAACCAGAAAGTGGTTTTGTAGTTCAGGTTTGTAAAGAGCAGCTCCTAGTCTCCTTGAGAGAAAATGTAACCAGGAATGTACTGTCTACATTTGAGTCTGGGACCGTGAACTCATGTGTCTTAAAAGACCAAGCTGTTTTGAAGTTATGGTCTATGGAACCTAGATCAAATGCTGTTGTAAAAGCAACGTTCGATAATAAACCTCTCTTCAAAGAATCATCTGAAGACTTTGGGCCAGAATGCAAACCTATCACAGATGACATCCTCAAGGACATATCTTCGAATGGAATTAGTAACCCCTCAGAACTGATTGTGAACAAAGATGTAAATGATAACGACTGTGATGAGACTCCCTCCGAAAAAGATGGGGAAGAAGTAAAAGATGATTGTGAAAATGAAAACAATGGAGATTCTGATGAACAGTCATCAACAGAACAGGCCCCTAAAAACTGTTTAAAGCAGCAAGAAGAGACTCCCATTGACCAAACAGAGGAACACACAGAAGATCAATCATCAAAACTCTTTCTAGATTTTGGCTCTACAGCAAATAGTGGAAGTGAAGCTATTAAAGGTAAATCAAATTGATAATAGAAATTAAATAGTTGAAGTGGGAATTATGATTTAAATGAATCAGTCCAACACCCCATTTACTATAGTTCCCCCTTATGCACTCAGAGTACTTAATATAGACCACCCTTAAGAAATCTGTGAAAAATCCTTCAGTATAAATTAAATGGGCAAAATAATTTTCTGTAGCTTTGAGTTTTTGGTCTAAAGCTTGCACTTGTGCTCCTTTGCAGTGCTCTTAATAACTTAATAACATTTTTTAATCTGTGCTCAGGCCTCGTTATAGGGATGTTGTGTAAATGTATCCTCAAAAGTGACCTACCACCCTTTATAAAGTTACACAGGGAAAAAATGGTCGGGTGGTAAAGGAGTCCACACACTCTCAATGTTTCATAAGATGTTCCATGCAGTATTGGTAGTGTGTACAATGTACCAAAATGAGTATCTGTAATAAATACAGGTAACAAAATAGTGCAATGTGATTCAACCTTACCAATAACATATGCTTTTAAGAATTTACAAAAACAATTATACGGTGCTCAGCTTAAATGAGTACACCCCCCTTTGAAAAGTAAGATTTTAATCATATCTCTATAAACACAAGAATCATTTCCAAAATTTTGGCAGGATGGAATATCAAAGAACTTTTTTGTTTACCCATGACTTGAAAGTAAGGTTAATAGTATAACCTTCATTACAAAATCTTCAGTTTTACTCAAATTAGTTATGCTAAAATGAATACACCCCACATCAAAAACTACTACACCTAGTATAGTATTTTCTATGACCTCCATGAATTTTATGGACAGCACCAAGTCTTTTAGGCATGGAATGAACAAATTGGTGACATACTTTAACATCTATTTTTTCCATTCTTCAAGAATGACCTCTTTTAGAGGCTGGATTCTGGATGGAGAGTGATGCTCAATTTGTTTCTTCAGAATTCCCTCTGGGTGTTTGGCTGGGTTCAGATCAGGAGACACTTGGCCATTGAGTCACTTTCATTCTGTTTTTCTTCAGAAATGCAACAGATGTGTGTTGTGGATCATTGTCATTTTGGAAAAGATGGTAGCATCTTCTCTTTCAATATACAACAGTACATCTGTGAATTCATAATACCATCAGTGAAAGCTTCCCGACAACGGCAGCCCTCATATATTCCCACATAAGGACGCTGGCACCACCATGTTTCACTGTAGGTACTATACATTCTTCTAAATTCATTTTTTTAAATGTAGAATCACTACAGTGAACCATGGTGGTGGCACTGTCCTCATGTGGGGCTTCATGAGTTCTGCAGGTGTCAGAGAGTTACATTTCATTGATAGTATCATGAATTAACAGATTTACTTGTTATGTGCTACGCAGAGAGACCCAGCAAGACTGGCACCAAATCTGCAAAGCGCAGCCACAGATGCAATTGATGCAAACTGCCTAGCTTGGTGGGCCCTTGAGGGGCTGGATTACTCTTGACCCAGCTCCCAGAGATTGAAGGGGAACTTTGACAGAGCCCATCCCAGGCCCACTGTCGGCTGGCAGCTAGCATCTGGTAACACGGTTTGTGCCTAGTCAAGAACCAGGTGGGTACCTCTGCAAGAACCCCAGGGAGTGTAGCACAAAGAAGCAAGAGGAAGAACCCTAAGGAAAACCCTGAAAAGAAAGCTACCAGCACCACTTACCTCCAAAGCACATAATAACTGCAATAAACAGCAAAGGCTTGAGCAAGGAGCAAAGTTAAATAGCCTGGAACGATTTCCCTGCATGCGTGGTACCTCTGCCTCCATGGTCTGGGCAATGGAGGAGCTTGCGACTGGAGCAGCGTAGCATCAAATCTGAACAATTCCCAGGTGGGTGCACAGAACCACAATTCCTAACAATATCCCTATACCTAGGAGAGACCTGCGAACTCTCACCACCCACCTTATCTGGAAACCTCTTATGGAACTCAGCGATGAGACAATTGGCATGTATATTACCTCTTAAAACCCAGGACCTCTCCTCAAGACTGTACCCCTTCCCATGAATCAAATACTGAATGGAGTTCTGAACTCTACAGGAGTCTACAATACTTTCCATCTCAAATTCTTTAGTATATCTACCAGAATAGGAGGAGGATCCTGGGTCACAAGCAGTGTAACGACCTTCTTTAATAATGTCTTGTGGAAAACATTGGGAACCCACATAGAAGAAGGCAGACCTACCAATAAAGCCACCTTTTTGACAACCTTAATAATGGGAAGTGGTTCTATAAAACTGGGTGCAAGTTTAGGAGATGGAACCTTAATCTTGAGATTCTTAGTAGACACTCAAACTCTGTCCCCCACTCTGAGTTTGCAACCTTGCTGATGACACTTTTCATGCTCTGCCCTGCTTTCTTGAAATGGATACGGGCCTCGCCCCATACCCAGACCTAGGATGAAGTCCTAGATTACAGAAGAAGGGAGACATTCCCAAGCCCTCGTGTTGTCTTTTGTTTAGGGCGACATCTGCCAAGGCTAAATATGATCCCCAATCATGCTGAGTATGGGAGCAAAAACATCTTAGATAGGACTCCAGACACTGGTTGGTTCGCTCAGTTTGTCCATTAGTTTGAGGATGTTGTGCGGATGAAAACAAAAGTTCCCACCTGAGGCGTTTACAGTAAGACCTCCAGAACTGGAGATAAACCTGAACCAACGGTCTGAGACAATATTCATGAGACCCCATGTAATCTTACCACCTGAATGAGGAACAAATCTACCAAGTCCTGCACAGTAGACAACTGAGCCAAAGGAACCAAATGGCATTGTTTAGAAAATCGGTCCACAATAACCCACACCCTAGTCATACCATTTGAGTCAGAGAGATCCGTAATGAAGTTCATGGAAATGTGGGATCAAGGCCGTAAAGGAATGGGCAAAGGGAGAAGTTTCCTGGTGCGCAAGGCACCTTGTACCTGGCACAGATCTCGCATGCCTTAACATAAAATTCACCATCCTTACCCAAGGATGGCCTCCAATACTTTCTACTCAACAGGTGACAAGTCCCCTTAATGCACAGATGGCCTGGTGTGATCGAGTCATGAAAGTCTCTGAGTAAACCTATCCGTAACAGCACCGGAACTAATAATTTATCATGAGGTGGGCTGGATGGAGCCATCCCCTGAGCCTTAACCACTTCCCAAGCTAAACTGACAGAAGAGACTACAATGCCCCTTGGAAGAATGAAATAAAGTTCCGTAATTTCAGACTCACTAGGACAACTCAGAGAGATAGCATCTGCCCGAACTGTCTTGGTTACAGGAAGGTAAGCGATCGAAAAATTGAATATGACAAAGAACATTGCCTACCAGGCTTGTCTCGAGTCCAATCTCTTAGCGTTCTCTAAAAAAACCCAAAAAAAAACAGATTCTCATGGCAAGTAAGCGCTGTAAATGGGTGCTTAGCTCCCTCCAAGAGATGCCTCTGCTCCTCTAAAGCTATCTTGATGGCAAGAAGTTCACGATTGCCGATGTCATAATTGAGCTCTGGAGCAGAGAATTTTTGAGAAAAAAACCCACAAGGCCTCAAATGTGTTAGGGTATGTTCCCATGGTCAGTAACCGGCAGCGCTTTGAACTCAGCACATGTCCGCTCCGTCCAAAGTGCTGCCGCCTTTTGAATGCAGGTGATTCCGCATGTATTCATTGAACCGTGCGGAATCACCGCGTCCTATACATTGCACTGATGATATTTACCTTGCGGAGACTTGGGTCTCCGCAAGATAAATAGACATGCTGTGGTCTGGAAAGATGCACCGCATGTGCGTCTCTGCAGTGAAGCTGGAGGCGGCCGTGCACACATAGGGGGCATGGGATTTCTTGAAATCCCATCCACTATGCTGTAACATCTGGCCGCTGCTGGTTGGATGCTGCAGAGGTGCGCAGAGTCCAACCCGCAGCGTTTAGTGACCATGGGAACATACCCTTAGAGTGGTGGAAACCTGGGAGAGCACCAATCCCACCCCTACCTCAGTAGCATCCAATTGCACCACAAAAGGCTTATTGACATCAGGCTGGATCAAAACTGGAGAGGAGGAAAAGGTCTTCTTAAGTGTAGTAAAGCCATTAATGGCCTCCAAACCCCAATTAGACACATCTGCCCCTTTATAGGTTAGATTGGTGAGAGGTTTCACCACCTTAGAAAAACCTTTAATAAATCTCCAGGAATAATTGGCAAAACCCCAAAAACCGCTGTGTTGCCTTGAGGTTTACAGGTTGTGCCCACTCCAACACCGTCCTCAACGTCTCATGGTTCATCCGAAACCCCATGGGGGGAAAGAGTGAATCCCAGGAATCCCAACTCCTGCACTTCGAATACACATTTTTCTTTTTTAACATAAAGCTAATGATCTTCCAATCTTTTCATTACGGTGTGCACATGGTCCCTATGTACAACCATGTCTCTGGAAAAAATGAGAATATCATCGATGCAAACAATTACACAAATACCCAAAAGATTATGGAAAATAGCATTTACAAGTGTCTGAAACACATCTGGAGTATCACAGAGCCAAAAGGGCATGACACAATACTCATAATGACCCTCGGGGTATTGAAGGCCATTTTCCACTCATCCCCCTCCTTAATTCGAACAAGATTATAAGCCCCCTTAGATCCAGCTTGGTAAACCAACTTGCCACCACCATTTGGTTAAAGAGAGGTCAGGGATGAGTGGGAGAAGATAGTGATTATGTACAGTTATGCGACTGAGCTCACAACAGTCAATACATGGTCTCAAACCACCATCCCCTTGTGCCACAAAACAGAACCTGCTCCAACCAGGGATTTAGAAGGGTGAATAAACTCATTTTTGAAATTTTCCTGAATATATTCCCTCATAGCTTAACTCTTGGGTTCTGACAGGTTAAAAATGCACCCTTAGGTAACTTTGCCCCTCAATGAGTTGGATGGAACAATCATAAGTTCTAAGTGGAGGTTATTTCTGAGAAGCCTCCTTGGAGAACACCTGTGGGAACGATGCCACATACCATGGGACCTGGAGGTGGAACCTACTACCTTAGGAGGCTTGGTAATACAAAGGGATTGGAAGTTGGAGGACCACTTAACAATATCCCCCCTTTCCCAGTCAATAATAGGGTTATGGGTGCGAAGCCAAGGAAGACCTAACACCACAGTGGTAAGAAGATCCTGTAAAATAAAAAAGTATGCCTCTTCCTTGTACCAACAACCTGTGGTGACAGATACTGGTTTGGCTCTGCGATACCCAATACTCTGGGCAAGGGGAGAAATATCAAGAGAAGATAATCTTATAGATGCATCCAAGGAGATAAGAGGAACCTCCAATTCCTTGGCCACAGCAGCATTCAAAAAACTTATCTCAGCCCCGCAAGCAACAAAAGCATAACCATCCACATTCTTACCACTAAATTTGACATCAATGGGTAATACTAATTTTTTTGCTAGGGATACCTGAGCGGCTAGCTGGGGATCCCTGAACCAAACTAAGCGCGGTCGTTTCCCGCCAGCTCCAGGCATGGACATTTACATACCAGATGGCGTGAGGAACCGCATAGGAGACACTGTCGCTGACACCATCTTTCCTGCCTTGACTCTTGAGAGGGACCAACTCCACCAAGCTGCACACAGATTCTCCCTCAGCCTCAAGAACAGTGGAGGGTTTGGCTGAACTCCGCCCGAGGAACAATTTGTCCCAACATCTCTCCCATTTTCTCTGATCAAGTCACACAGCTAATGTCATGGCTGCTTCTAAAGACCAGGGTTACTAGTGGTGCACTAGCATATCTTTAATATGGTCGTTAAGCCCAGACAGGAAAGTACTACGAAAAGTGGAATCATTCCACGCAGTCTCTATGGCCCACCTATGAAAACTGGGAGCAGTAGACCTCCGCAGTGAGGTCCTGCTGACACAACGCGTTAAAGTGGGATTCAACTAAGGTCACCCGGTCGGTTCATTATAAATCTGCCCCATAGCCTTAAAAAACTCACCCAATGATGAGAGTATGGATGAACCTGAGGGAAATGAAAATGCCCAGGACTGGGGATCCCCTCTAAGAAGGAAAATAACAAGACCAATCCAAGTATTTTCGTTCCCGGAGGAAACAGGGCGAAGTTGGAAATATAATTTGCACCCCACCAAATTATTAAATTGTTTCCTAACTCCCCCCCAAAAAATCAGGAAGAGGCACCTTAGGTTCTGTGGTACTGGGGTTAGAACTTGCCTGTAATGGGGGAACCCCCTGAGTCAGGGTCTAGCTGTGCTGGTTCATAGTGCCCGCCAAATCCTGGAACATTCCCAGAAGACCCTGCATCTGGTCAGTAAGCTGCTTGACCAGATCCTTTTTTTAATATATGCCTAAATAGATATAAATGTCTGTTTATTTTGTTATGCATCTATGCAGAGAGACAAGCAATACTGGCACCAAACAAGCAAAAGCGCAGCCACAGATGCACTTGGTGCAAGCTGCACAGCTAGGCAGGCCCTTAAGGGCTTGGAATACTCTTCACCCAGCTCCCAGAGATGAAGGGAGACTTTGGGAGAGCATTTCCCAGGCCCACTGGCAGCTGGCGTGTGGAGACGCGGCCGGTGCCTAGTCAAGAACCAGGTGGGTACCGCTGCAAGAACGCCTGGGGGTATAGCATAAAGAGGTGAGGGGAAGAACCCTAAGGAAAACCCTGAAAAGATAGCTACCACTATTGCCAGCACCATTCACCTCCAAAGCACATAGGAACTGCAATAAACAGCAAAGGCTTGAGCAGGGTTAAATAGCCCGCCTGATGCTGAAGGAACTGATCAGATTTTGACTACATCTCAATCATCTCCAGAAAACCACTCCCTGCTAACTTGCACAGCAGAATGGACACAATCTCACCACTGCCAAACACAGCAGCGTCGAGCATTGCCTGGCAACCGGGGAACACAATAATCCATGTTCCCCGGGCAGAGAAATCCGTGGGAGATATGACGTCCTGCATCCCCACATATCCAACCACTCCAGAACGCAACGCTCCAAGAGATTGGAACAGTTTCCCTAGGTGCATGGTAGCTCCGCCTTCAGGGTCAGGATAATGGTGGCGCTTGCGACCGGAGCAGTGTCGCATCAGACCCGAAACATTCCCAGGTGGGTGCACAGAACCACAGTTCCTAACAGTACTGCTGTGTGTTGAAAGAGCAGTAGCTAACATCACTCTGTGTGTTTGGTAGACGTGCACTTTTCTAACATGACAATAATCCAAAACATAAGACACACGGCACACTAAGCCTGGGTTTTCCCAACCTGGGTTTTGTACTTCTATGGCTTTTTTCCAGGCCACTTTTCTACGTTCATTCCAGAAAGCTGAATCTCTAAGGCTATGGTCATATGTGCAGTATTTGTCCATTTTTGGATCTGTTTTGGGATGACATAATCAGAAATAATCTGATCCACTACAGAATCCATTCACTTTGGGTCTGAAATACCCTAAAAAGGCCTTCTATTTGACTTCAATCCTTTTTTATCTTGATCAAAAATTGTAGTCTGCACAACTTTTTTTGTCCAGCAAAAAAAAAAAAAAAGAACTGGATCTTTTTTTTTAACATTGAAGTCTATGGGAAACAGATCATAATGGCTGGTGGCCGGTTATGTCTTCTATTAGCGGATCTGTTGTTTAAACACTGCACATGCCCAGTACGCTAGATGTGTCTCTGAACCACCCAAAAATGGATTTGTTACATTCGGAACCAAAACGGATGCAAAATGTGTATCAAAAGGCTCATCTGGTTTTGCTCTGTTTGTAAAGGACCCATTATTTCTTTTTAATATTTGATATATTAAAAGGTAAGACCTATGGACTTATGAACAGAGCCTAACTTGGGTATACTGCTAAAAACACAAACTAAACAAGTTTTCAAATCTGTTTTGTTGATGTTCAAGACAGGGCTTCTTGTAAATTTCTTAAAATTTTGGTAGTTCACTATTAAACAGTAACTAAATTTAAATTTTTCTTTTTTTTTAGAAAGTCCAGCATTGAAAGTTTTTGATACTCTCCAAATCACTCTATTAGGGAATTAGTTTCATTCCTGTAAAAAAAAATTGTATGTAAGTGTCTTTGAAATCTTTGCTTTTTCCCAGTTTATTTATCGACCTTTAGTTTCATTGAGATGAAAACATTCTAATTTGGAGTACAGATGATGGCAGTGGCGAGTCAACAACTGCCTCGTCCTTTCTGTTCAACGTATCAGAGCAAATCTCCTGCAGCAAGTTTAAGCCCACTGCCATCATCTGTAATCATCCAAATGAATACATGATTCAATGAAGCTAAAAGCAGGCAAATTGATGGGAAAATTAGGGTTTTGGAAGCCAATTGGTTTGCAAAATTTTTTAACTTTCCATGTTGGACAAATAAATAAAAAAAATAGTTTAGTTACTCTTTAATAGAAACTGCAACTGTTTTTTTTTCCAATCACAGCTTGTCAATAAGTAAAAATAGCATTTAGGAAAACAGCATAAAAAAGTCATAAAACTCTTTCAGAGATACTTGATTTCATATTTGTTAACTGTATCATTAAAGTCACTAATAGTATGTGTTTGAGGGGGGACTTACACTATGCAAGCCATAGAGCGGAAATTAAATATATTTTATTACAGAGTTTTATTTCAAGAACATACCGTAGCATTATATTACATTTTATCAGATTACCTTTCTTTCTTTTTTTTTTCAACCCTGTAGCAAAAGTGGCAAGACTTTCTCTGTCTCTTCCACCATTAAACCTCCAAGCATTCCAAAGCTCCAGTGGACGCAAGTCTTTTTGGGATAGTGAAGAAGAAAAAAGAGATGCTCATTATAGCAAAGAGGATGAGGATGAGGAAGATGAAGGCTTTGGTCTTCTGGAGCATCAAAGAACAGGCTCCGAATCTGAAGGAGAGGCTGCAGGAGTCCCCATTGTAGTAACAGAAATGGATGATGGACGAAACCTCCGGAGTCTTCTAAAGTCACCGAAATCTGCTGATGAGGTAGATGATGACCTTGATCGAAAACGAAAAATGGTGTCCTTTTTTGATGATGTAACAGTTTACTTATTTGACCAGGTAAGAAAAAATTTAAAGAGAGTAATGGTCATGCTTTAACAATGCAGTCATAATACCATACTCGTAAGAGGGCATAGAATATGTAAGTCATCAAGGCTTGTCAAACTGTGGGGTGGGATGATTTTTTTTTAATACTCCTGGAAGTAGATATTTTGTGCAAGAAAATACAGTCAAATTTATATGCGTTTACCTTATTGTACCCAACATGGTGCTCTGTTAAAAGGAATTTGCCACAAGTTTTTTTCCATCTAATCTTAGAGCAGCATAATGCGGGGACAGAGATCTTGACTCCAGCGATGTGTCACTTACTGGACTGCATAGTGTAGTTTTGATAAAATCCCTGTTTTATCAGCAGGAGATTATCACTAGAGGACAAGTAAACTTACTGACTTATAGTCCAATCACGCCCCCACCACTGATGTTCATAGGCAGAAAGCTGTTAATCAGTGGTGTGGGCGGAGTTATACAGAGCTCAACATTCAGAGAGCTGCTACATCTGCAGCAAATAAAGACTCGGTGCCCCTACATTATATTGCTTTAAGAATATAGCAAAAACCTGGTGATAGATGCCTTATAACCTGAAAATATATGATATATTTGGATTTTGGCACTGACAATTTCTTTTTCTTTGCCTCCTTCAGATCTTAGATTTCTTCAAATTATTTTTGCTCAATTTTTTGGGGGAAGGAGTAACAATACACATGGAAGGATATATATATAAACACATGGAGAAAACAAACCAATGTAGTAGGAGGGAAGGGAACTAACAGTATGGGATTAGGAGGGACCTTTGAGTTTCCCATAGTTCTGGGCATCCTTCCGGTTGAGGTCAAAGTAAGCATTCTGGGCGTCTCTCTTCAGGAACGGGGCCACCACTTCAGCCCACTGGGAAATTGGCAAACTCTCCCGCTCTGCTGTGCATTCGAACACAGTGAGGAAAGCTTTCATGTTATCCTCCGGACTCAGCTTCCTCAGTGCTGACCTGACTTTGCCCCGGGCCTCAGGACGAACCCGGGTCTGCGATGGGGCTGTCTCTCACAAGGCCGTAATCTGTTGCAGAATCAGGTTGTTAGTCTGCTGCTGCAAGTTCAGTTTCTGCTGTTACCGCTGCTGCTCCCCTGCTGTTGCTGCTGAAACTGCAGCTGTTGCTTTTGGGTGAGGATCAAATGCTTTAGTAGCGCCTTCATATTGTCCATGGGCCTGATTTGCAGTTTTCTTCGGGGTATGTCTCAATTCACACTGCCCGCATTCTCCACCATATGTAAGGCAGTGGTATTTCTGCTAGTAAATTTAGTGAGACAGTGACCCAGGCAAGTTGAGTAAGCATTCTTTATTGTACACATACTGCATACATGATATCGCTCACCTCTGTAAATAAAGTCTAGTGCTACTGACACTTGCACCCACGTAAGGTTCTTGGGTGCTACCGTATTCATCCACGTTGCTGGCTCTGGCCTGTGTTCGCGTCACACAGCGAGGTATACAACCACAACACCTTCAGTTCTGCTGCATATGAAATCCAAACACAAAAACTTACACACCCAAAACCTTAACTTCAGGTTTAAATGCAAACCGTGGCCATGGGCCGCTTGCAAGACCCGGGCTGGAGGGCGACATCGGTCCCACTACCATCCTACGGATCTTTCCAAAAATTAAAGCCCAAGACAGGTTTTCCTAAACTGACTTAGTCCAGTATCTTGACCCAGTTCACACTTACTTTTATTTTGCTCGGTAACCACAGCCGTGGCTGTGATTTCATTGCACTCCAGCGGTTCAGTATGCTTCTTAGCACATTTTGGGGATACATAACGGGCCTCACATACGATTCCCCTCACTGTCTCACACCTTATAATGTATTATTGTTTTTATTGGTTTTGTTCATATGGATTAAGCTTGGATCTCTACATGAACTACCCTGTTGAGACCAATGTATCTCTTGTTCTTAATCCCATTTGTTCATTTTGTGTTTAATAAAAAAATATATTTTCATCATCTTGGTTTCTGGCAATGTTGTAGGGTTTCAGTGCCTATTCAGTACCTCCCTCCCCTTTTGCTTCACATATTTGTCTTTTTTGGGTACCATTTATGGCACATTCCCCTAATTGTTTGGTGGTGGCGGTCAATTTCCTTTTCCTTTCAGCATTTTTGCAGTATTTTAATTGCATCTTTTCACCCATAGAAAGTCAAGAGAATGTGAAAAAATGCTTTAAAAAACGCAATGGCAATTTCGCATAATTTTTAAGCATTTTTGGTGAATAAAACTAACTTTAGTAAATATGTACTGTAGACAAAGCATGCATGTAATCCACACCCATAAATGCATAAAAAATGCTGTGAAAAACAGACGTTTTGAAAGCAGTGATTTTTCTGTAAAGAGCGCAGGTTTTGGCTGCAGAAAAAAATTTCAGCAAAAGATGCTGCATGTGAACATAGCCTATCAGTCATGGAAACTTGACCTGGTGCACAAAGGTAGGGAAAACTGATTAAGTATTTACTCCTGGTGACTCTCCTCCTGAAGCGATGTCCCCAGCAGCACATGCAATATCTCTCCCACTGTGGTCTCTCTGCACTAAGCGGTGATGTCCTGCAAATTATTGCAAAATTTTGCTGCTTTGGTTGGTGTGAGAACATGGTAATCAGAGCAGAGACCAGGGTGGCAGTGATGGACTCTGAAGCAGTGCACGAAGGAAAGGATCACACTTCTAATGAAATAAGTCTGTTCCTGGCAGCAGAGCGTGTCCCGTGTTCTCCTGCCCTAGGATGTGCATTAGAAGTATGCGTGGTGCAGAGGGATCAATGAGAAATTGTGTCATCTACAAGATGGCGGCACGCTTCCATTGAAAATTAGATATATAAATCCGTGGTTACTGACTGATTTAAAAATAAAAAATGTAATCATATATTTGTGTTTACTTTTTGTAAGCTTCATCCTAAATATATAAAAAAAAGTAAAAGAAACTCTTTTCACCACAGTTTTGACCCAGCTCCGCCAAAATGGGTAGAGCTAGGGCGGGAAAGGAGAGCGATGGGTGGTGGTAAGATTTGTGGCAAGGCACAAGGAGGCACATGCCACTTGTCAGACTCTCCAAATTCATTAAGAGGCATGCACCATCAGGAGCATCTGACTCCAGTATCAAGATCGGCGTTGTTAACTCCATTCTTGATGAATCGGAGGGTACAATTCTTAGATTAGTGGCCTTTCATAGATTTGCTGATATGGAGCTCAAGTCACACAGATCTTTGTTATGATTTTGTTTTGCATGTGTTTGTTATAGGAGACACCCACCAATGAACTAAGTAATCCGAATGCACCAGAAAATGATCAAGTTTCCCAGAATCCTTCACTGGAGTCAAGTCTGGATGCCTTCTCGTCAGCCGATGGTTTCAGTAAGCAGTGTCAATGTCCTACAACAAACCATTGACATCCACGTAATTACAACTCCATTATATTTAAAGAGAATGTCCCAGGAGATTCTGGCTTCGCTATAACTGAGACTCTCCATTCTCTCAAAGGGGCTACATTTCTAACATTCAACTTCGCCTATGTCACTTGTATGCAGTACGCCCTCAGATATCATCTCATTAACACGTTTAACTCCTCACATAGCTACTGGCTAAAAAAGAAAACTAAACACTTCAGCAGTCTGAAAACATTGGTAATGCACAAAGCTTATTTAGCTTTATCTACAGAAATGCTATTGCATACTATCCAGCATTTCAATGCACCAAATTATGACACTTAAGCCTCAACTTAGGACCACCCAAGAAGAACATGTGCCTCATCTTTTGGGCGGGTTTGCAAAAATTCTCCTACTTTATTGGCTTGTCCCATCAAAATCGGTGATATTGGCAAGTCTTCTGTTGAATGGTCTTATCTGTTGACCACCAAGTAAAACCAGGAGAAGCCTACATATGTGGAAGAGGCAGGACACCCAATGTTGACCTAATATATGATTATTATTTCATAATGTGTCTTCTGTGTCTGATAGGTGGAAGTTTTGAATGGGACGATGACTTTCCCTTGATGACCCAAAATTCCACATTCCTTCCCATGGCAGCTGAAGGCGCAGCTCTCAAGTCACCTTTAAGCCCTACTGGATCAGTACCTCCTGTACTTCAAGGAAAGCGAGTCGAAGGAAACCTAATTGATTCACTAAGGTTCACCCGATTCACTGTCTCGCCTGCTGTAGAACCACATGTTCCATTATGTGATTCAGATGTAGTTCCATCCGCAGGTTAGTATCATCATTGGCTCATTGCTCCAAATAGTAGTGGTTGAGTAGAAACCTGAGTCCAAACCTAAAGACTCAACTGTTTAGTTGAACAAATGGTTTTTGACAATGATCAGAAAATAAAGTTGTTAAGTCTATCAGCATGAGATCCATGACCTTTGTGTTTTTCTCTAGGTGCTATTGAAAACTGAAGACATTTTGGCCTAATGAGATATCTGGCTGTCATACCAGAGTCAGTGAACCCTCATGCTACTTTTCTATGGACTTTCTATTGTTCTTTTTTTTCTGCTTATGTCTGAGCAAATATACTCTTTATCCACAAAGGTAGATTCTCTCTGGATTATCAAGATTCATGCATAGACGAGCATCGAAGACTGCAATTTATGAAGCAAAAGAACATATTTGACCGTCCTATACATGCTCTTCATAATCGAGCCCACGTGGGAACTCTTCATCAGATATTTTGGATAATCAGCTCTTCTCTTGTCTAATGTGCAAGATGATTTCTTCATATTGAAAAAAAAATAATGTGCCAAACTGACTCCATTTTATTTGATGTCCAGTTCCAGCTTTGGTCTTCAGTCTGAACATCAGCGTCTTGTGGGCTCAAGTGAATGGGACTGCAGTGTTTACAGCCTCGGTTTACAGTTCTTTTTTATCGCTTTTTTTACATTTTTCATATTCTTAGCTTTCCTGGGAGCTAAGATCCATTTCAAAGTGTAGAGATCTTATATATCATACATGGATATTTAGGCCACGAAAGCACCAGTCATATTGACTTCCTATTGCAAAGCAAGTCTAGCAACCCTTGTTACAGAAATATTTTTCCTTTGGCTTGCTCCATTATGTTGATGTTGTCCGTGTGCGTGACACCATGTTCCGAGATTGCAAAATCAGTGCTAAAACCGGGAAATTTTTTGGAATGTTTTATTTGGATATCCGCCTTATTCTCAGAGTGCCAAAAAACGTATCCAATTCTTTACACTCCTTTCTGCCAGGCCATTCATTTCATAATCATAGGGTTATGGTAATACATTCATGATCATTCTTTTACACCTTGCAGTCTTCGTCTTACAAAAAATTGTAGAATTGAAGCCTTCAGACATTTTCTTCCTGCTAGGGGAAGGGCTGGCAAAAGTACTTTAGATAGAAATATAACACAGATGTTTAAGCTGAGACGTTTCAACAACTGTCAGCAGAGGCGAATTACGCATTTTTTTCCCGAACAGATGCAGTGGGGGAAGACGTTTTGTAAGCTGCGTACGTACTGGAATTATTTATAGACAGACATTTTCTAGTTTAGGTGAGATGAGAAAGCAAAAGCCAGCGGTTGTTTTATTCAGCTCTCTCTTGAGCTTACAGTTTCTATATTATGAAAGGTTAAATGACTGTGAAATTGAGAAATTAATGTGTATTTTATCATATTACTAAAGTAGGTAGATTTGATGTTCCTGATGTGAGGCAGTGACATATCAATTCATATCAATTGGTGTTAGCTAATGAAGTTTCCTTTTACATTTGCACACTCCAGGGTCAATTTTTGGAAAATTTGTCATAAATATTAGGCTTACCCACAAAAATTCAGACATTTGCTATGTTTTAAAGAGGACTTGTCAATAAGCCAAAAATTACCCTGTTTGCACTCTCTTTTTATTTCCGCTGCTCCCCTGAGTATTCCATTTTTTTGTACATTTTGCCATACGGTTCCACAGACATAAGCCTTGTTATCTTATGTTCATTTTTGTGGTCCTTCCGATGGGGCATTTCTCATAGGATAATTGTGCAGAGACCCATATGGACACGCCCCTGAGGATCCTATAAACCACACCCACTTGTAAATACCATACAAATTAGCACTAAATAAAAATGCCTGTATCTCCAGAACCATATGTCTGAATTTAAAAATCAAAACAAAAGGGAATACTCAGGAGTAGCAGGAAGAAAATAAGAGGAGAAACTGAACATTTTTTACTTCTTTAAAGTCTACTGTATTCGCAGTATGAAAAGCTGCTGAGGGGCCTTCTGTAGAGGAATTGTCTGAGAGATTTAGGACCATGGGTGGAAGACTCTGCATAAGATTCCCTCTCCACACACTCTACTATATTGAAAAGGATGGTGGTTCCTCTCTAAGTGTTGGGCCATCCTGTGTAAGTATACTGGCTTGCTTGTGTGACCCAGCACTAGTATAGATGCCAGCAATCCCAAATTTACCAGAACTGTCCCAAATTTTCAGAAATAATCTAAAGAGACTATTTGCTTACTTTAATTCCCAAAGGAGCATTTCTTGGCTTATAAGTCTCCCTACATCGACTCAGCTCACTCCACCAGGATAAAATCTATCCCTTATTCCCACCATAAATAATAAGGGCATATTTGAGCTTGTCCTGGCCCGAAAAGAGGCAAGCCTTGCATCAACTACACCTAAAAGTGGTTGTCCATTCAATTTTGGTTGATCCTGGAGACAGAACTTTAGGTATCCCAATTTTCCAACCATGTTGGTAAGTATGCACTAGAAGAAGAGCCTCACTTTACCTTTTACTATGAGGCCACTTCTCCTCTCAGTATGCCTCAGGAATGGCGGTAAAGTTTGATTAGTTGTTTTGTGCATTGTCCCTGGTTATTTTTCCTTTGCGCTTCACAAACCTTCCTCTGCATATAGCGCAAACTGTTTTATTTCCTCCTTAGGAACTTCAGAACTTCAGACTGTAAACCTGCTACTGGTGGTAATCTGGTTTACTCCTAGTGCCAAAATTAATCCAATAGTGACCTTATTGGTTAAAGCAATGACATAACTGACTTTTGGTATATATAGAACTATTATAAATGCAAATGGTACAATGAACTAACTCACTGCAACACTGATTTTATTTTTATTATTATTGCTTGCACTGGTAGTAGTGAGACAATGCCGGCAAGATGCATACAAGGCCTGATTTTTGTGAATTTTTACTGTGAAAACAAAGTGGGAATCACATAGAGATGGATAATAGTAATGACTGTGCTATTGGAGGCTGGGATACAAATGGCTGCTGTCAATGAATGGTGAGAATATGGTTTTTATTAGATCTCTATGGCCAAGCTGACTTGATGATAATACAGAAGATATCAGCTGGTTGATCTCTTGCTAGATGAATATGTTAAAGGATCAACTTCTCTGCTGCAGAGACATCAGGAACAGTTTTGCTTCATGGAGAATTTCCGATATTGGGAAATTTTCGAAGTTTATCTTCTTCATTGCTGGATGAAACCTTTGAACAAAGCTAATGACTATACTGAAATCTTGGTTGGTTATAACATTTTACTGGATGCACTCCTTAAACATAGATCAGGTCTTCTCCAGCTTCTACAACCGTCAGCACTAAGTTTTCTCCGGCTCCCATGAGCGGCACAGAGTATACTCAGCATCTCACTATGTCGACTGCCACAACATTTGTACGGCTTTTACGATGCATCATAACAATCCAGGCTTCATGAATGTGTGTTTTGTACGTTACTTTTTACTTTTCTTTATGATCATCCATATTTTTGTATTAATTTCTTCAATAATAACTGTGAGCTAAAGAAAGGTAATTGTTAGTAAGCAGTGCGTTTCCTCTCCTAATTAAAGAAGCAGTACTAGGCTCGTGCCAATAGTGCAAAACATCAATGTCTTATTCTCAAAGATCTTAGTCTTTAAAAAAAATATGTTTTCAGTTGTTACATTTCTATGGGGCGGATTAATATTGCTGCTTCAATTATTTCGGTCGTATGCCTTAGGACAGTGATCTTCAACCTTTCTTACCTCGAGAGCCACATTCAGCTCTGAGGGAGCGTTGAGAGCCTCATCCAGAGCCTCCTCGAAGAGTGAAATTCAGCTCTTGCCTCCCCCACCATAGTGACACCTACAGTTTCCATTATTGGTATAATGACAGCTAAAGTTTCCCCACAGATTCCACACCAAGGCAGGGTGCTTACTTCAAGGGGTTCCCACCTTACCCACCAAACTATTGCTACAAGCATACTCTCTATCTGGCAGTATCATACTATGTCCAGCTTAGCATTTACTTAATGTATCTCTCCAACCCCAAAGCAAGTATTCACGCATCTAGTTATTTGAGGGTTACTCACAAAAGCCACTATCTTGAAACCAGCTCTTCATAGCTGTTTGGTAAACCTGGTGCTAATGCACAAAGCTGGCAAACATCCGCGAACCACACATCACGGTGCCGCAAGCCACAATTTGGGGATCCCTGCCTCAGGCACCTTTCACACTTTCACATTGCATTCGTGCCCACGTTCAATGGTCCCATTGATGCTCACATCTAAACCCCTGCAAAACGGGATTCGAGCATATGTGCTGACAGGGCCATTGACTATTATGGTACAGACAGAGTCAACATGTGCTCTGATGTGCATCATTTTTGGGCGTATACGCCTACTGGAGGCAGACTCTCAGACGTAGTAGACTGTGTCTCCGTGTCCTCCAGCAAGCATACAGGTCTGAAAATGATGCCCAACAAAGCACACGTTAACTTTATAGTCAATGGCCCCAGCGGTGCCTATGCCCGTCCAATTTTGTGGGGGGTTTGGATGCAATCCCCAACAAGGCCACTGAACATAGGCAAGAACCCAATGTAAAAGCACCCTTAGGACATAAGTGTTATCAAAATCTGAAATCGTAGCACTACTGTAGTTCCAATTTTGAACCAACCCAAGGTCAGTGCGACTTCTTCCTATTAATAATAATAATAATAATAATAATATTTATATAGCGCCAACATATTCCGCAGTGCTTTACAGTTTAACAGTTTCAAAACACAAGTCATAAGTAACAACGTTAACAATACAATAATTAAAGCAAAATAAGACGACCCTGCTCGTGAGAGCTTACAATCTACAATGAGTAGATTCTCTATTGACTCTCTGTGTGAGTTAGTTTTCATCTGTCTGAGTTATCAATCACTTTCACTCATGGCAGTCATACAGTACAGTACAGTGCATAAAATTCCATTTTGATTATACATTTCGAGTGAAACTGATTTCTATTTTTACAAAAATCCATATTAGCCAAATTGTGGATTTTCAGCATTTTGTTTAATTGCAGATTCAGCAAAGTGGCGGCAAAGGGCGATCAAAGGGTGAAACAAATTAAACAAAAATACTTACCTTTACGCTCACCTCTCCAACTCTTCTGTGTCCGGGTCTTGTCACATCTTGTGATCCCCGATGCTCACACTAAAGTGGTCTGGCCTGTCACTCTGAGCCGGCACTTCTGGCTTTGATGAGGTCCAGGACGATTTTGCACATACAAGGTCATGGCACACGTCGTGATGACATATCCTATCATGCACTTGCTAAAACCTTACTGGGTCTCATCAGAACTGGAAGGCCTGAATAAGTATTAGGATTTATTTTAGCTTTTACATATTATGGTACATTTATTATGTTCTGGAGTCTGTACAGGTCCTAGCGCATAATAAGAGACATTAAATTTGTGGTGAATTACTGCTTCAAACATTGAATTTCCTGGGAAACAAAGCATGAACAGGCAAATTCAAATTGTGCCAGATCTGCACATCTCAAATTTGGATATCACATGATTCACTATTACAGAGTTTTTTTCATATTGACTTTTAATCATTTATCATTTCAATTACTAAAAAGAAGAATAAAAATCTGACGGGAAAGAAATAAGTCTCAGCGGAGTCTAAATTTCATATTTATCCAAAAACTATATTTAGGCCATTCTGCTATTAAAAAAAAGTTGGAAAATCTTCTCATTCGATGTTGATTTTTTCTTATGGACGGACAAGTGTTCTGAGTGTGATTTTTCTTAAAACATTTCAGAATAGGTTAAAAAAAAAATATATATACAGTATAGTGTATATATAACTTGTGACACTGATTGCTTGCAGCATTTGTTCTTACTTTGCCAAGTTCCCAACTTCCCGCTGGAGTGATGATGTCCCATCACAGAGACATGTGACCTGTACAGCCAATCACAAGTCACAGAGGTGATCCATGACGGACGCTGATTGGCTTGGATGCAGCTGTCATGTGATGAGATGCTATTGCAGCAGCGGGAAGTAAAAGACCATTAGGAGACTAGGCAGCACTGAAATAGGAGATGCAGGGGATTCGCGAGGTGAGTGTTGCTTTGGATTTTTTTGTGGTTATTTTCTTAAGACTGGAGCCACATATGCAGTTATTGAGCCAAAGTTAGAAGCGGATCCAATGAAAAAGAAAAGTGCAAGAAAAAAACCTACATCAAAAACCTCAGTCAAAAGCAGCATGTTTTATTCCAACCCCTTGTCTTAGAATGAAAAAATATTTAGAATTAACCAACCCGAAAAATGGAAGATTTGATTTGATACAAATAGTAACCGACTCTCTACTTGCTCTATCTAACATGACCAGTGATAGCGACAGATATCAAGCAGCTTTATTATTCTATCTTGTGACAATATAGTTTATAGACGCCAAGATATAGCCGACTCTTTAACCTCTCAAAGATAAATCATCTTAATATATTAATCCTACATGTGGTTTTAGTTCTTGAAATGTATAGCCAAAAGCCACAAGTTTGTATACTATGTATATATACTGTATATATGTGTATATTACATATGCATGTATATATATAATTGCAGTTACAGACATGAACATTAATAACTATCTACTAACCTAATTTTTTATATAACCAATAACGTAAATATCTAGTACTGCTTCTTTAAGTTAATATAGTGGTAAAAGTCAAACTGATCCAGATGTCTGTTCAATGTCCAAAATATTGCACGGTGAAAGTATATAAGGATTGCTGACCTGGAGGTATGTATTATTAGATCTCTTCATTAGGTATTTTTCCATGTATACATAAAAATCATGATAAAACACAAGTTCCTTAGTTGTCTTCTATGGTCAACCTGTTAAAATTTGTTTTCATCCTTTTCCCTATCTGGGAAAGCCATTTGATGCCACCAATGTCTTAGGCCGGCCATACTCATTAGATGGCTGTCAGTCAAACGATGCTTTGGCCAATTTTTCGACTGACAGCCATGTCTCCCATACACAGAGGCGCTTACTCGGATGAGAGCTTCTTTGTTCTCCATGAGAAAGCCTCCAAATGATACACCGGTGGCTTATCTCTGAGAGAAAAATGCAATCGGCAATCCGAAATTGGACATGCCTACATGCCTAATTAACATCTCTTCCAACCATCCACATTAGACTATCAGCAGATCTCATTGATATCAGTGGATTCGGATGACTTTAGTCTAATGTGTATGGGGCATGTAGCTTCTACATGGTCCGTCCCTCAGTTTTATTGGCAGGTTCCCCATATGAAATTCCAGGGAACTTGAGTGACAAAATCTGTGGAGGCTGTTAGGATGGTCATCCTGCATTTTACCACATTTTACCAGGCATTCCCAGATAGCTACATAGAACAAATTTTAGAAATGAGAACAACTCTTGCACTAAAGCCAGTCATACACAATTGATCTGGATCAGGATGTGTCATATATAGAGATGAGCGACTTTGGTCGAGTCGGGTTTCGGACCACCCGACTTTACCAAAAGTCGAGTGGGATGAAATTGGTCCGACTAGCAGCAAAAAAGTCGGAGTTCCGACCTAAACCCAATGGGGAATAAAAGTCGGCAGTGAGTGTAGGACAGTCCTCCACTCACTGCCGACTTTTATTCCACATTGACTTGCATTGGGGTTGGGTTTCGGTCAGAACTCCGACTTTTTTGCCACTAGTCTGACCAATTTCGTCCAACTCGACTTTTGGTAAAGCCCGGTGGCTCGACCAAAGTCGCTCATCTCTAGTCATATAAATACTCATACATCCACCTCCACCTGCAAATTAAGATTCTGATTTGGCTTTTATCCTAAGTCATGTGACAAGGCTCGTTAAAGGGTCGACATTGACGCTTAGGATTGCTACTTCCAGTAGGTGACACTAGAGTTCTAGTCCTCTTCCTCTCTGAAGATGCTATTTGCATACATCCACCTGAAATCATTTGATTTCAAATGGTTGTATGAGTATTTGTATGAGAGCATCCTGACTCTCCCTTGACAGTACTTGTCTGGGGAGAAAGAGATCGGACAGTTGGATTTCAACATGCCTGATCCTTTTTATTTTTAAGGAAGATAAGCTTCTGTCTGATGAATCTGGTAGTGGCTTACTCCCCTCTCCCAATGTAGAACAGATGCAAGCTCAGCACAGTACAGGGAAAGTGCATTTAGAGAGAAACCGGTTAACTGAAAAAGCAATCTGCTAGGAGGTGTCTTGTGTTTATGGGTAGCTTAAAAGGTCATTTTTTAAATGATTATTTCACTATTTTCCCAGCATTTAGAAGTTATTAATTTTTGTAATGTATTTCATTATATTATTTTGCTGCATTTTCTTCATAAACGGTATTGTAAATTGATTTCATTGGTCAGTTCATATTACTTTAAAAGCTGCTTTCACTTGCTGCTCAGAAAAGATTCATGCACTATATTGAAACAATCTGTTTACGGGACTTTTTTTCTGAGCCTCTCTGCTCTCCATCTGCCCGAAACCCATATTCAGGCAGGTGAATTTACATACAGAGAATGTCTGAATATAGTGTATGGATTTTGCTGAGCAGCAGTTACAAGCAGCTTTTAAATGGTCATGAACTGCAGCGCAGGTTTTGGGAGTGAAGAAAGCAAATAAGATAATGAAGAGTCACAAAAATTAATAAATTTGTAATGTCTGGAGTATAATTAAATAAAAAAGAAGTTTAGCTACCATGTAAGGCTCTGTTCACACTGACGTTCAACATCCATTTTTGATGGACCAATTTTTAATAGAATGAAATGGAGAGCTTGGTAGTGAAAGCTATGCTTTCTGATTAAACTTTATCATCGACTTCAGTCGTAGAAATAATGGAACATCGGGTCTCTTGATTGCCATTGTTAGGAATAGTGTAGCGGGCTGCGCTATTCTGAACAATAATGAAAACATTTTATGAGGGAGTGGAGGCTATATAATGGTTTCCAATGGTATTTGCCTCTATAAACACACTGTTAAGTCCATAAAAAAGTCTACATTTTTCTGAAAAAAAGTCAAACTAGTTAGTGTGAATAGAGTCTGATGTGTATGGGTGATTTTTATTACTAAAAGTTCTTGGATTATAGGAGCCAATACTGAAGTTAGGTGTACATATCCCCTATTACCAATTAGATCTTGCTTTGATCTGTGTTACACATGTGTAAGACGAAGTCCTAAATCATCAGAAATGAAGACTAGGTGTGTCCGATCAATTTTCGGACATTTACAAGCTCTGATGTACCAAGAAGTGCTGTTGTCCCTAGAATCAATCAGGCGTTGGTTCACCTATTGGTTTGGGTGGAAAACAGCACTTTTTCCTATGCAACGGTATTCATAAATGTCCGCGTGCATCTTTCCAGAATGGGCGGCAGTGTAGAGTCTACTTTGTATTTTCGGTTGACGTCTTTAGTCCCACGATCATATCTTAACGGCATGTGAATTTAGGGTGACTTATGGCAGACTAACTATCTTCAGTGAAGGTTTAGTGTAAGAAATCTGTGATAATAATGGGAGAACTAGCAGGTGATGCCACCACTCACTGATATTAGACATTTCTTAACGTTGTGCTATCAAGGATGCTCAATTATTATAACGAGGTCTTAGGCAGAACATAGAATTACAGAATGACTTTTTTCACTGTTTATGTTTTATTTTTTTCCTCATTAGGTTCTATAAGATCTGGAATAGGAGAGATTTAGTAGATAAGGGAATACTGCCCTTTCCATCATGTATAAAATTGGTAAAAAAAAAAATTATAAAAATATATATATGTAAGAAACCATAAAGACTGCAGTATTATCTCTCAGAAACTCACATTATTTTTACATGGTTAAAATGTGATGTATTTTGACAATTTTGTCTGTAAATAGATACATTTGCTGTTCTTAAGTGCAAATTGAAAACAAAATTTTTTCATTCAAAATGGTGTTTGTTCGCCAAAATAATGTTTGCCAAAAAGGAAAAAAAATAACATTAAAATAAGATCTTATACTGACTATCTGGTTTGCTTTTTCCATTTACTGTATACGTGCATCTGACCGCTAAAGTGTAGGTCATAGTAATCGAGATTTTTTAAAATGCAAAAAAAGTGATAATGTGGTTTTAAGTGTTTTTTTACAAATAGTTTCAAGGTAGAGCGCTTCCATTTATAGCATTAGTATCCTTCGATGTGGTGAAACAAGGTTTGACTGCAACTTCTTCACCCCCTAATTGATCCTAAGTCATTTCCATTAGTCATTTCATTGAGTTTTATACTTAGGGATTAGTGATGAGCAAACACTCAGATAAGGTGTTATATGTTCGAGTCACGTCTCGAGGCTGTTCGACAGCCGCAACACATGGAGGGATTTCCTAACAAACGGGAAATCCCTGCATGTGTTCCAGCCGTCGAACAGCCGCCAGACATGCAGCCATGGGGACTCGAACAAATTTTTCGAGCACGCCAAAGACACTCGGTTAGCACATGAGCACACTCGAATTCGAGCACGCCAAAGACACTCGGTTAGCACAAGAGCATGCTCGAATTTGAGCACACCAAAGACACTCGGTTAGCACATGAGCACGCTCGAATTTGAGCACACCAAAGACACTCGGTTAGCACACGAACACACCAAAGACACTCGGTTAGCACACGAACACACCAAAGACACTCGGTTAGCACACGAGCACGCCAAAGACACTCGGTTAGCACATGAGCATGCTCGTATTCGAGCACGCCAAAGACACTCGGTTAGCATACAAACATGCTCGGATAACACCTTACCTGAGCATGTTTGCTCATCACTATTAGGGATCACAAGCTAATGAGTTTACACAAAGAACTGGAACTAAGCAGATCCTACTAATCATGGTACAACAAGGTAAATAAAGAAGATGCCACCAGAATATGTACAAAATACAGCAGACAATATCTGTGCGCCTATCTATAGAATCAGACAAACATAGCGCTACAACGTGGGCTCCAAGCAATCATAGGGCTGTATTGTTCATCTCTTCTGAGACCCTTATGTGAGTTTTCCACCACTTTTTCAAAACTGGCCAAGAGGGAAAGGATTAAAGAAATAAGAGTTACTTACCAATCCAGTCCCCCTCCTTTGTGCACTTTACCAGGACCAGAAGCGATGGCATCTCATTCATTCAGTCATCTGACAGCTGAAGCAATGGATTGGCTGCAGGGTCCAGTGACTAATGCAAAGGACATCATCTCTTCTGGTGAGATGGGATCTCACCTCTACAGATTCCCCTCCACTCCCGTTCTGTCGATCACCAGGTACCTGCAGGTCTTTACCTCTTGGTCCCTTTTTGGCAAACAGAAAATGCTTGCTCAGTCAATATTATTACCGGCAATAATAATAACAATAATTTTTATATCTATAGCGCCAACATATTCCGCAGCGCTTTACATTATAGAGATGACTTGTACACACAATAGACATTACAGCATAGCAATAAACACAGATCAAAATGATACCAAAAGGAATGAGGGCCCTGCTCGCAAGCTTACAATCTATGATATTGATAAAATATTGGCTTGTAGTGGTGATCTGCATCAAACAGTTATTGGCTGAGTGGCATTTCCTGTGAATAAATAAAGACTAAAGGGTAAAGACCACCAATCATCTATGGTGTGGATCAGTAATCAATATTGCTTTGTTTTTTATTTCAATCTAGTCCACACTTATTTTTTAAAATGATTGGCTGTATAACCCTCTTAAGAATACGGTATTGAGCGGTTGTCCACTTTTAGGGCCTTTTTGTCTTATTTAAATGCATGTATTTTGGGCTAAAAATAATTTTTGTAATTGGGTTTTATTAAAAGTTTTGCACAGTTTGACTTTTTACTGTCTCTGCACATCCAAGAGTTACAAACTCCCCGTCAGGCCGTCTTCGCAAACTGACTGATAGAGTCTCTTTCTGCAGCCAGCAACAGACAATACAATACAGAGGGTATGGATGGCAAAGTTTTATTAAAACCTAATTGCAAAACTCATCTTTCACCCCAATTATATGCATTTAGGCAAGTAAAAATTGTCCCCAAAGATGGATAACTAAAGGCTGCTGACTTCGTATATATCTGCTGATTGAATCATTTGCTTACTTTACCTACTTATGTGAACTGGTTGTTCTGTGGATAGCACTAACGTAAACAGTTGCTGACAAGTTTTGAGACTAACAAATTTTGGTTTTCACACAGTTTGCTTCGTCTGTGATTTTAGATCTTTTTGTGTCAGATATTTTGATGGTTATTGAAGCACAATTATCAGCATTTCATAAGTTTTTAAAACGTTTATTAACAATTACATCAAGTTTATGCAATGACTCAATATTTGCAGCATTGACCCTTATTGTTCAAGACTTCTGCCCTTTACCCCGGCAGCTGGATATCAGCTTCTGGGCCAAATCCTGACTGATGACCATCCATTCTTGTCTAATCAATCCTTGGAGTTAATCACAGTTTCTGTGTTTTTGTTTGTCCTCCTTTTTTTTGAGGATTGACCACAGGTTCTCAATAGGATTGGTAACTGGGGAGTTTCCTGGCCATGAAACCAAAATTTCAATGTTCTGTTCACTGAACTTCTAAGTCTCCATCATACTGGGAAAAATATTGTTTATTATAATAATAATGTGCTATTATTTAACAGTCTTTGGCTCAATCTAGAGCCATGGCAACCTGATACGTGTACGATCTGTGGGAAAATCGATCTTGTGAAAGTCTAGAGAGGTCCACCAGGATCTTCTCCACTATTATCTTGATAGTATCAGGGAATTGGGTTGCTGGTTTTCCTCTTCACCTTGTACCTTTCATTATTATAACGTTCTCTTCATATGATGTGTCCAAAGTAGGCAAGCTTGGCTATTCTTGCTTCGAGTGACACATCTGTCTTAATTTGTTTCACAATTGATTTGTTTCTTCATCTTGCCATCCATGGTATTGATAACATCCTTCTCCAGAACCACTTTTGGAAGTCGTAGTTTCTTCTTCTGTTTCATTTCTTTATCATCCAGGTTTCACATCTGTATGTTACCACAGAAAAGAGCAAACTAATTGTAAGCCGTGTCTTCGTCACCAGTGAAATGTTCCTCGATTTGGAGATCTTTTCCAGTGACTTCATTTGCCCATAGTTAGTCTCATATTGATGTGTTGCTTCAGAATCTTGAGTGATAATTGATCCAAGTGGGTTGAAGTCCTTTACAACTTCCAGTTCATCACGGTCTATCTCAAATGTGTCCCTGTCGTACCTGGAAGTAGTCAATATCTTAGTCTTCTTTGTGTTGAGTAGCAGTCCGATATTCAAGCTTGCCATCGACTTTCATTCCATCTATGCGTGTTGCTATCAATGTTGTATTTAATATTGTTGATGATCATCATCACCAATTTGCTCCTGGATTATTGGGAGAAGTTACTCTTGGGACAATATCAACTCTGCAAATTTTGAGTCTTTGCATAAACTTAATGTATTTGTCTATAAAAGTTTAAAAACTAATGAAATGTTTATTATTGTACTTTGGTAACCATAGAAAACACACTGAAGCAACAAACTTTGGTAAAACTCAAATTTGGGCCAATCCCAAAACTTTTGGGCAAGACTCTACTTTATATTCTTCCTTCAGGCTCCAGCTATAGTTACTATACACAACAAAATGAATGATGGCACTCAGTCATAACAAGACATGACGGTCTGGATTAATACAATATCTATTTCTTCAGTTAGCGTATGTTACAATGTTACATTATGTTACAGGCGCTATTATAGAATCCATTCATTGCATACATGTTCTTCGTCATTGATGAGTCAACGCAAGGTCACAATTTATAAATGATTTATTAATCTCTAAGAAAACCTTTATGAGCAATGGCTGTCATGTCCTCGTTATAGATCATTTATTGACATTGTGCCACATACTACTTATAGGAATATGCATGAGAAGATCACAACTGGCTAAAATTTAAGTTAGCAGCCTATAAGCGTCCCCGCCATAAAAATAACATTTCTCGTAATTCCCACACTTTTACAATTTATACATTGTCCAGTAACCATATCGGTTAGTCCTCTTTAACATCTAAGAATAAAACCGGCTAGTGATATACTTCATATGCTATAACTTTAAATGCATTGCTCAGTCTTGGACTCAGAAAGGACAAAATATTTGATATAAATAGGTTTACCTAGAACTAAGGTAACATATAACTGAAACCACAATGGAACCTCTTATATAGGCCAGGGTCACACTTGCGAGTGTGATGCGAGTCTCTCGCCTCAATACCCAACACTCGGACTGAAGTGTGCGGCTGCATAGAAATACATGCAGCCACACACTCTGGTCTTAGTGCCAGCAGCAGTGCCGGGTATTAATGCGAGAGACTCGCACGCGAGTTTCTCGAATCACACTCGGAAGTGTGACCCCGGTCATACAGCAAAGATTTTCCATTGAGGTCGGGGCTCCAGTACATTGAGGTCAGGGCTCCAGTACATTGAGGTTGGGGCTCCAGTACATTGAGGTCGGGGCTCCAGTACAATGAGGTCTGGGCCCAAGTACATTGAGCTCAGGGCTCCAGTACATACAAACATATCAAATGTAATGTATGTAAAAATTACATAAAAAAGGATTTTTTTCTAAAAACATTTGACTATCTACATTAGGTCCTGATAATATTAAAAATTATATTTATTAAATATTTTGGACTGTGTGTTCTTTAAATAATATCAGCCTCTGCTGAGAAGGCTTGTAAACGGGGTTGTCTGCTTTGGGCAATCCTTTTTTGTTAAACGGGCACCCCAATTTAATGAGCTAATCATGGGTTGTCCCTTTACTGGTCCCACCCTCGATCAGCTGTAATCTGTTTTCGATTTCCCTGCAGCGCAACCACAGGAAAAATTAGGCATTACATAGTTCCAGTTAAAATGAGTGGTCTCCTCTTTTCTGTATCTAATAGAGGGACAACACGTTTCAAAATTTCCTAAAATAACAGTTGAACAGTTAAAACCGGACAACCCATTCAAATAAACCCAGGATGTCTACCTGGGGTTGGCTTCCTTTATTAGTCTTTCCCAAAAGAAAAAAAAACAGACGACTTTGTTTTCTCTCATCAAGGGCGGTATTCAACTGTCCCATCATATAGAGAAACTGCAAACACATAACGTTTACCATCTTACACTTTCCATAAACTTTCAAAAACCTTTTACTTTTCTTCAATATTCCAGGGCAGGATTATATGAATTTTTATATAGTCATCCATCAAGGACCATTGGTAGGTCTGAAGAACTTGTTTTGTATGTAGAGAATAGTCTTCTAAGGGTATGTTCACACAGCGTCTTTTAGATGTCAATGTACCTAGATGACGCTCCAGCAAAAGTCGCCTGAAGAATGGACAAGTCATTTCTTTTGGCTGCTTCAAAGCTTTCAAAGCCTGAAGTGTTTAAAAGAAACTGAAAAAAATGGAACATGTGCACAGCAAGTCATTATTACATTACATTGCAGTGCATATATTCATTTTTATGTTTATTTTAGCGCTTTTTCAGGTGGGTTCCAGGAGTAATCCACCTGATAAAGTCACTGTGTGCACATAACCTATGACTGATGGAAAACCTCTGCATGTTTTTTTTTTTTACGTGTGATTTATCTCTCGGCTTTTGCAGCAATTCATGCTACACCCCAGCATACTGTACATCATTAGTGTTGACCATGAAGACCTACGACAGCTTGTATTTTGGGTTGTTCTTTTCCACCTTAATGGAAATCTGTCAGCAGTGATTTGCTATGTTATCTGACAGCAGCATGATTTAGGGACAGAAACCCGGATTCCAGCCATGTATCACTTAGTTTACTGGGTGCAGCAGTTGTGATAAAAAATTTTCTCTGCAGAAGATCTAGCAGAGCTCTGAATGCCGAGCTGCGTATAATCCCGCCCACACCACTGATTAGCTGCTTTCCGTGTACAATGTAAATTGACACAAAGCTGGTGAGGTTGGACCAGGAGACACCTAGTTCTGTAAGTGATAATCTCCTGCTGATAAATCACCGATTGTATTGAGACAGAAATAAAAACCATTAAGTGATACATGTCTAAAATCATGGTGCTCTCAGATTACATAGCAAATACCTGCTGCCTATATACCTAAGAAAGTGGCAGACTGAACTCTTTTGACTCTGTTACAAACATGCATGCCCAGCCCAGCCCAGCATGCATGAGTTTTAGTTACGGAGAGCAGAATAAGCTGCTGCCAGACACCTTTGTCAGATGCTTTTTTCCTGGTGAAACAAAATGATTTAGCTTTGTAATTCAAGATGCCCGATCCTTCTACTCAGGATGCCACCATACACTTTAGATGGTTGTCCAGGCGATTTTAAGGTGTATAAGCCTTTAGTTATAAAGATGCTTCCATCTTCCCACTTAGTACAAGTCTCAGATTTGTGCCTCGTTAATGGTAGACACACAACTTCCTCTTTGACCCCCATTTCCATATATTCTCATTAATCCATTTCACCTCCAGGCTCGGCGTCTTCAACTCTTCTTTCTTACATTCTTCCTTAGTCTTTCTTCAACTTCCTTTTACTTTCTATGGACGTCACCTTCACTTCTTTCATTGATACTTTTTACTCCTTTCATCTTAAATTTGGCACATACATAGACATTTTGAGAAAACATAGTGTGCTACACGCAACTGAAGTCAAACACGTATTAAATAATGATATATGTTACAGACGTATTTATAATCGGATTTTCCGCCTCTCAGATAGTATGTAGCTAAAGGCTGAAGAATAACTATTCCCAGTTCTACGCCAATATTAGCATGAAATCTGCTATCGTTTCTTACTATGACTGCATTCTGTAGAGTATCGTAATGTTGCCATACCTTCAGAATGCCAACTGGCCCATGGTGCCCCATATGTATGTCTTACATTACAGAAGCCATGTTTAAGCCGCGTTGCTACATTTTAAGTCACCTTATGAATGTGTATGGCGGACCCGCAATCTGCACATTTGATCTAAGAAGGTCACATTTGTATAATACTGCCGAGGTCATGAATACTTTCAGCTGATTTTGTGTTTTCGCAGAAAAGCGCAGTGCCATGCATCCGACAATAAAGTCAACAAACACGTTGCAAGGACGTTTCTCGTGACTTCTGTAAACAGAATCTTTCCAGAGTTAGTTCTACTGTTTGCTGGTTTCAGAAAAGACCAAGTATCACAGTTTTATTTTATATATATTAGGTCTTTTCAGTCTGACTGTTCTTGAAGCAGCATCTTTTCTGAAGGACATCGCAAGGTCATTGAATGACTGGAGCCGAACGATCGTTAGTAATTGTTCGCTTCAGTTTCACGTGAGCAAAGGGGTTGGTCCTTGAAAAA
>VIAB01000531.1:164080-175208 GCA_009801035.1 Oophaga pumilio
TCTGGAAGATATGGATCCAGTCACAGCTGGGCTCCACATATAAAAGTTAAAAGTTTGAAATTTCCAATTTTTTCACAAATAAACGCAAGTCATAGCGAACAAATTTTACCACTATCATGAATTACAATGTCACGAAAAAATAGTCTCCAAATTAGTGGGATAAGTTGACGCGTTCCAGACACTGGTCAGAACTGTAAAATTTGGCCTTGTCATGAAGGTTAAAACAGGCTTGGGGGGATGAAGGGGTTAGCACTGAATTGTGACATCACTATGTGTATAATATCCCTGTACTGAAACATCACTGTATGTTACCCCTTTTCTGTGACATCACTGTGTTTATTACCCATGTACTGTGATATCACTATGATCATTGCTTCTGTACTGTGACATCACTGTGTTTATTATCCTTGCACTGGGACATCACTATGTTTATTATCTGCGGTGCAGTATCATGCTTTTTACTTCCTAATACATTAAATTACAGTATACTGCACTTCACTGCAAATGACGAACATACATGTTTTTTAACAAAACACAAAACTTCAGCTCTGAAACAAATCTGTCCTGCTGTACAGAAACCTGAATTCTATACTGAATCTAGTTCTATGATAACTCACATTTTGGTGGATTCATTCTCTCCGTAGTGCCAGCCATCTCTGGCCTCTGGAACCAACAAAAGGATAATGTCACCTTCCTGGAAGTTAAGCAAAGTACTGTTCTCCCCCGCCGTGTGAGAAAAGACAGCCTGGACTCTGCGTCGTTCCACTCGGGGAGGCAACACAGACAGAGGACTGATTCGAGGTAGAGTCTTATTTTCAACTACATAGGAGAATAAAGAAGATTCTTTGAAATTCATTTCCATTGGTGACATTTTCCACAACTGATTCAAAGCTATACTGCTCAACATTGAAATTATAGCACCAAGAAGGAAAAGTTATAGGATTCAATGAATCACAGAATGGATTGGCATGTTAATGATATGTAAATGTCAAAAAAAGGAAACAACATTTTTCAAACAACTTGATACAGGCACTTACATAACTTGGCTGCTATCAATGACATTATTAGTGGCTGTCTAATGTATGTTCTGTCACACTAAATAAATTGGGTGGACAAATCATCAAGATCCGCTGCTGGCAGCTCCCTTTGCAAGTTCCTACCAATGAAGTCTCAGGTGTAATATATGTGAGACAAGTCTTGAGATGCTACAAGCTATGGCAGCACTTTTAGGCAATGCATCCTGCTCATAGTAGAATAAGCAACACATGGCCTGGTGTTGTCATGTTGAAAACCGGCTCCTGGGGCACTAGGAAAAATGACCATACCAATGGTTCCGCTATTGACTCATTCTATATTACAAGTAAAGCTAGAGATCACTTACCAAGCCTAAGGCATCCAAAAATTGCCAACACATACCATCAGAAGACATTTGCGCGATATTGGGCTCCCATTTTGCAGAGCAAAATGGCTGGAATCAAGGTCTATACTCTAAAGCTATGAGATAGCCGTTTGGACTGGAGACGGGGTGCACAATGCCATGAAGAGGCCTTCATGAGGGAATATCACCCCCCCGGATTATAGCGTAGGGAAGCACTGTAGCTGCACCCCTATAGTCTTTATTTCGGATACACTACAGCTTGGTATTCATTGATTTGGTCATGGACCCAGTGGTACGACCATTTCTCCAAAGTGTCCCATCTGTCGTCTTTAACGCAACAAAACTAATTGACATGTTGCTCGTACTGCTGTGAAGAGCCTGCACTGCCTAAACATACTACCGTGGCCTGCAGAGTCATTGTTCAGAACTGGAAAAGGCAGCAGCAGGTCTTTTTTTGATTTCCATGCTCAAGTGCATTCAGCGTGGGAGAATATTCCTCAAACAACCATTAATAACCTCAGTGATATCAAGAAGTTTTGAAAATTGCTTTGCTATTTGTTCATCATTTGCAGATCACTAACATGTCAATTAATCCTGTGATTTCCATAATTGCAAGCCTTTTCCTTCTTGATGCTGAAATTTTAATGTTGTGGAGTGTATTTTACCATACATCCATCATTAACAAATGAGCTGCTCCTTGTGCTAGAGAAAAGATAATGGGGTTGTTCAGAAATAGAAAAAAAAACAAAAAAACCAAGAAATGTAATTATTAAAAAAAACAATAAAATTCCTAGATACCTTTAATTATCAAATTGCAATGGTTTTGTCTCAACAGGTAATCACTGTACAATTAAAATGCCTGCAGTCACGTTATACTGACAGAAACCAGTTGTAGGATGATTATAGGACAGTTGCCTGTGATCATGTGCAATAGAAAGCTCCTCTGATGATATCTGGATTCAACCTATACCATGTACTGTCAAGCTGTTTCCAGCTTACAACTGCCACTCATTATTCAGAACGGCAGAGTGGACAACAATGTGAGCAGCCTCTTATCTTAGCACTCCTGTTATCTACAATATTAAATCAGATAAACAGGGTGAACATCAGTGTAAGCAGCCTCTTCTTACCTCAGCACCCCTGGTATCTCCAGTATTAGATTAAATAGATAGGGTGAATAGCAGTGTGAGCAGCCTCTTCTTACCTCAGCACCCCTGGTATCTCCAGTATTAGATTAACTAGACAGGGTGGACAGCAGTGTGATCAGCCTCTTCTTACCTCAGCATCCCTGGTATCTCCAGTATTAGATTAAATAGACAGGGTGGACAGCAGTGTGAGCAGCCTCGTCTTACCTCAGCACCCCTGGTATCTCCAGTATTAGATTAAATTGATAGGGTGAATAGCAGTGTGAGCAGCCTCTTCTTACCTCAGCACCCCTGGTATCTCCAGTATTAGATTAAATAGACAGGGTGGACAGCAGTGTGATCAGCCTCTTCTTACCTCAGCATCCCTGGTATCTCCAGTATTAGATTAAATAGATAGGGTGGATAGCAGTGTGAGCAGCCTCTTCTTACCTGAGCACCCCTGGTATCTCCAGTATTAGATTAAATAGACAGGGTGGACAGCAGTGTCAGCAGCCTCTTCTTACCTCAGCATCCCTGGTATCTCCAGTATTAGATCAGATAGACAGAGTGGACAGCAGTGTCAGTAGCCTCTTCTTACCTCAGCACCCCTGGTATCTCCAGTATTAGATTAGATAGACAGGGTGGACAGCGGTGTGAGCAGCCTCTTCTTACCTCCACATCCCTGGTATCTCTAGTATTAGATTATATAGACATGGTGGACAGCAGTGTGAGCAGCATCTTCTTCCCTCAGAACTCCTGTTATCTCCAATATTAAATCAGATAAACAGGGTGGACAGCAATGTAAGCAGCCTCTTCTTACCTCAGTACCTCTGTTATCTCTAGCATTAGATCAGATAGACAAGGTGGGCAGCAGTGTGAACAGACTTTTCTTACCTCAGCATCTCTGGTATCTCCAGTAATAGATCAAGAAGACAGGGTAGACAGCAGTGTGAGCAGTCTCTTCTTCCCTACGCACTCCTGTTATCGCCAATATTAAATCAGATAAACAGGGTGAACAGCAGTGTAAGCAGCCTCTTCTTCCATCAGCACTCCTGATCCTCTTCTTACCTCAACATCGCTGGTATCTCCAGCATTAGATCAGATAGGATGGACAGCAGTGTGGGCAGCCTCTTCTTACCTCAGCACCCATGGTATCTCCAGTATTAGATAAGTAACACGGGGTCTACAGCAGTGTGAGCAGCCTCTTCTTACCTCAGCACCTCCAATATCTCCAGTATTAGATCAGACAGGATGGAAAGTAATTTGAGCAGCCTCTACTTACCTCAGCACCCCTGGTATTTCCCTGTATTAGAATATCCATGTGGAACACTAGGGAAGGAGACTTCTATTGCACATGCTAAAAGGCACTTATCCTGAGATTCTTACAGGATTTTGTCAGTGTAACCAAGTGGTGGTTATTTTAATTCTATAGTGATTACCTTTCTAGACAAAACTATTGTGATTTACTAAATAAAAGTATTTAGAAATGCATTTACTATGACATTTCCTTTTTTTTCTAGCCTTGGAGAACCCCTTTACCCTTTTTAAGCCTGCCCAGTGAATCATAAACGTTTGAGGGGACAATGCTATACTCTGTAATGATATTCTAAAACGTGGCTGCATAGTAGAGCAGCTAAACATGATCATACAGCTGGAAGAGTGGGGAGTTGGCAGTCAGACACAGTCAAGCTCCTCATAGAGAAGGCAGAGATGGTTTATTACTAATTCTGAAATCCCGCTCACTGTACTGTACACACAGCACTAAACAAGCGTAGCGTAAATAGTTATAGGAAGTGTTAACGACATTTCCTCCTTTTTTACCCAGTGACCATTTGAGCATCCTTTATAGTGAGGGAGCAGGAGCTGCTGTGTCCTAGGAGACTCTGAGAGCTCTGCTATGCAGCTAGGATGCTGAATTTTTCCTGTAACTGGGGTTTATATATGAGCCCCTGTTACAGCAAAAATCAGGTAACAAAACAAGTATTTAAATGTTGGAATTCCCCCACAAAAGGTCTATATGATCATTAGAAAGCACACAATGTGAAATCAATGAAAAATAAATACAATAAATACATAAATTAATTAAAAATAAAAAACAGATTACAATCAAAATCACCATTACTAAACCCACCACCATTAAAAAAGTTTCCTATATCTAAAAATAATTGTTATAGAAATGAAAACAAAAATGTGAAAACAAACTCATATTTCTTTCATTTTCCCACTAATACCACCTAACATTGGAAAAAAAATAGAAGAGAGTTTGAAAATAACAATAAAAACGTACTCCCCACGGGTCATAAAAAAGAAAGATGCAAAAATTATTTGAATATCCAAACGAGAAAAGTTTTTACATTACTATAAACCACATGTACGAAAAAAACGAACATATGATTGGTCGAGGAAACGGGAAAATGGCCCGGACTTGACTTGTTAAGAAAATATTAGTTCAGTGTTTACTATTGGCCTTCCAATTGTGGTCTACTCTCTATATAAGACAATAAACAATAAAGTGCTCACCTAATGTTGCCAGTCTGTTCTCAGAGGCCGGCTTGCGCGGTATTGGTAAAGTACATGAATATAATTCATTGGCTTTGGGAGTTGGAGGTGTCACTGAAGTCGGTGTTGCCGGATGTGGTGGAACCACTTGATTCAGTGATATTGAATCTAAATGAACAAGGTTTCCAATGTCCCGTGGTCCTTTAATTCGATGACTCTCTCCATTAGGTAAGGGAAGGACTTCTTGCACAGACATCCGCTATAAATGCAACATCACAATTATTATCAATGATAAAATTACTACCAATATTTTATGTATTTGCCTTATCATAACAACTGTCATCCAACACTTGAGAAATATGACGGAGAGCTCTTTATTTCCCCTGTGATCAGGCAAGATCATATCTAACATAAACAATTCCTCACCCAACAAAAACGCACTTTTATTCGATAGACACTTTCCCGGACAAAATAACAAATCACCTACCGTGTGCCAGATAAGGAACCAGAACTTAAAAAAGGGTGGATGGAGGGGGTAGGAGAATGATCTAATACCCTGGATATCATACCCTGTTCGTGACCCTTTCTGACCACGGAGGTTGACACCCTAGATAAAGCACACAAGTTATGGCACCCCTGCTCACCGTCGTCTCACCCTAGGGATAGTTTCCTTATGATAGTTTCCTTTTTAATGGCATTAATAAAGGTTAATTTTTATTGGGTGAGGAATAATTTGTTGGACATTTATTATACTCTTCATATTATCTGTTAGTCTATAAGATCATATCTATCCCTTTTCTTCATATCAACCTTTTTGAATTTTTGTGTTTTTTTCCCCTACACTTCTTCATAAGAGTCATAATTTTTTTTATTTTTTACATCAACCTAGCCAGACGAGGGCTTGTTTACAATGTGATGAGTGATGTAGATTTGAATGACGCCAATTATTTTACAATTCAATGTACTGAAAAAAATCCACATGGGGTAAAATGGTGAAAAAAAATGCAATTCCCCAATGATTTTTTTGAGCTTCGTTGTTAGTGTAAAAATGTGCCGTGAAAACTTCCTGGTGACATGTCATTGCGATTATCTCAATAAATAACTTGCATTTTTTTTAGTGCTTAAAAAATCCAGAACTTTTGAAAAATTGTTTTTTGTTGTCATTTTCTGAGTCCCATAACTTTTTTATTTTTCCATTGTTGGCGCTGTATGAGAGCATATTTTTTTGTGTGGTGAGCTGTTGTTTATATTTATTTTGGGGTATGACATATATGTTGCTTTGATCGCCTTTTTGTTGGATTTTTAGAATGAATCGAAATGACCAGAAAATGGCCGTCCTTGACGTTCCAATTTTTTTTTTCTTTACACTTTTTTACTTATCTCTTGAGTTTACATTTGCATAGACTGGAGTTCTACGGACATGGCAATACCAAATATATTTATTCTTTTACTTTTTTTTCATTTATTTTCGATTTGAAAAATGCAGAGTGATTCAACCCCGAACGTTTTTTACTATTAAAAATATATATATTTTTAGTTTTCACGTATTTTCTTTGTGTCCCTAGGGAACAAGAACGTTTGATGGTTGAAAAATATATACTGCAATGCTTGAGTACATCAGGAGGCCCCTGGCTGTGATGACACCCATTGGTCACCACAATCGCGTCACTCCGCTGGCACTGCACCACATAGATTGAAAGCAGCATTTAAGTGGTTAAACAGCAGCATTTGGAGCTAGCTCCGATTAGAAGCAGGTCAGCCTTGGCACTAACGCTGCTGGTTTGGCACCGGCACAGAAGGTTAGTATAAGATTTTTTTATTTTGCGTTGGAGAATATTGTAATTGAGAAGGCATTGTCCAAGTAGTAGACAACCCCTTTAAATAATAGGCCATTGAAAGACAAATGTTGCAACATATTATTAAAATCACTAAATCCATGGCAAATACTGAACATGTTCTGCTTTATTGTGTAACAAAAAAGAAAAAATAACATGGAAATAAGACATCTTACAATGGAAGGTGACAACTCGGGGTCAAAATAGCTCAATGGATCGCCATCTACTGGGTTGGCCCAAGATGAAATTTAACTCCAACATTGTAGTTTTGGTTCAAAATTAGAAGAAGCCTACTTTATTATCCATATTCACAGCAGGCAAAAATAAACTCAGCTTCTAACTATACATTAGAATGTCCCTCACTAATACAGGCTCTGAGCCTGGAGCCCAAGACCTCAAACATAGCCCAAACCATTCCTCATGGCGATGATGGCTCCCACAGGCTTTGACGCTGCCTGTTCCTCGGACTGGGTGCTTAGTCTAAGGGTACGGTCAAATGACTGATTTTCTCTCATCTGAGAAGATCGGTCCAATTAGTCAGAGTTTGATCAGAGTGGGGTCTGATTTTCTCGGAGGTGAAAAAGAGAAAAAAAAGTTTCTCCACCTTCTTCATTCAGTTTGCTCGTGAAAATCGGATGTCATCCGAGAGCGGTTCAATGTTCTACACGGACCCATAGCCTTGAATGGTCAAGTGAGATCCGAGGAGGCAAATTGTGCATGCTTCGAATTTTTTTTCTTTGGACCGCTCGGTCAGAGGAAAAAAATAGGTTATATTCACAGCCTCATTTCATAACTTCGGGACGAGCGCTATCCACCAAAATGGAGGACAGCACTCATGATATATGGTCTTCTGGATGAGCCCTAAATAAACTTATTTAAAGCGACATCTTAGACCTGAACTGGCCCGGATGGAGTGGAATATTTTGTTTTCTTCACTACAGGAAAACTGGTTCCCCTAATTCAAACCACTAATAATTCACTGCCCCCCAAAAAACAAACAATATAATAAATGCCCGGACAGTAACCACTTGTACAGACAGAAAAATTTTCCGGCGTAGAGCTACGGGTCTCCTTCCTATTAATAAGACCACATTTATTTGAACAGCATTTGCCTTTACGTCTATTAATATGGTTTTAAGGTCTTCCAGAGGTCAGATAATCCACAGCTATGCAGAATGCAATTTGGAAGACACTTACATGATTCATCGACAGTCCTCCCCCGAGAAGGGGTGCAAGTTCAGGAGGAACGTCCAGGGGTTTTGTGCTTGGCACTGGATCTGAGATGACCGGCTCAGTAGAAGCATTAGCTGTTTGTTTCACAAGCATCAGGGCACGTTCAGGCAGTTTAGTGGGTTGAGTACATGACTGTTGCCAGGATGGGAGCTTGGCACTTAACAACTCCTTCACCTTTTAAAATATGAAAATGTTAAAAATCCCAATAGTCAGCATTTATCAATGGAAGGAAAATAACAAATTAAGTATCTCCAAGACTTCTCCTGTGTAGGCACCCTTCTCTAGAACTCCTTACCCCAACCAATTGGACTCATCCTGCCTACGGAACGTACAAAATACCCAACTTTTCAAAAAGCTTACAACCTACGCAAACACTCCTGCATGGGCAATGTACGGGCTCATAGACTTTCTATTGAGCCCATTTGTGTGGCTTTCAATGAGTTGGCCTGAATAAGAAGGTGGTCTTCACAAAGAGATAATTTTTCAGAGAGGTTTCACTATTTATCCTCAAACAGGGATTTTTTGCTCAGACATTTATGACATGTCTATAGGATATTCTATAAATCTCTGATGAGGTCCGACACATACCTCATAAACAGGGCCCGTATGACCCACCATCCCAACAAGAATAGATAGCCAATAAGTATCCAATTAGTTAAGCAGTAACTCTATCAAGAAAACGTTTCAAAGAGTGGTATAATTCCCCATTGGCGTGGCTGACAATGCCAGATACTGGCAGCTATGGCGGACACGTGGGAAAAGTGAGTACAGTGCAGTTCGATAATTTTAAGAAACTGCAGCAAGGGAAGAATGTTGTCTGAAAATAAACAATCCCTTTAAGTCAAATGTATGTGGAAAGGTTGTCCTTTTACATGGATGAGAGGAGATATGTTTTCATGCACTGGTTCTGCACCTTGCTGTGGTAGCTACTGAAGTGCTTAGATACAGCACATTGACGGTCCACCAGGAAAGAGTATCTTCTCCGCTCTTCTGTGAGTGCCGCTTTATATCCTTCTGCCACAAACTTGTCCAGCTCACACTGCTTGGTGCTCATAATCTCGACGTACTGCAAAACATTTATACAAAATATTTATATGATGAGTTTATAAAGCAATAAACCTGTCGGAGTAATGTCCGTAGCACAACCCGCTTATGGCGAACAGAGAACTGAGAGACCTGAAAATGGCTGTCCACCAACATTCATCATCCACCCTGACGGAACTGGAGAGGATCTGCAAGGAAGAATGGCAGAGGATCCCCAAATCCAGGTGTGAAAAACTGTTGCTTCATTCCCAAGAAGACTCATGACTGTACTAGCTCAAAAGGTGCTTCTACAAAATACTGAGCAAAGGGTCTGAATACTTATGACCATGTGATATTTCAGTTTTTCTTTCTTAATAAATTTGCAAAAAATTCTACATTTCTGGTTCTTATCAGTCAAGAGGGGGTGTAGCGTTTACATTAATGAGAAAAAAATGAACTTTTTTGAATTTACCAAATGGCTGCAAAGAAACAAAGAGTGAAAAATTTAAAGGGGTCTGAATACTTTCCGTACCTACTTTAGATGTTACTATAAACTTTTTAATAGTACTAACTAGTAAAGGTTTTTGGTGAGCTTTTTGTGATCTGTTTTTTATCTTTTAAATGCAGTATATTTTCCCACAGAATGTTTAAAATGCTAGAAAAAAGCATGTACAAAATGTAACAAAATAAAAAAACACATTAAAAATACTTGAAACCAAAATACAATGTAAAATGGATGAATTGCGGAGCCCTTAAGATTTTTTTTAAGTGATCAACACAAGGATCAATCAATTTATACAGATTTTTAAATTTAGAAACAAATAGCTCAAAATAATTATCTGAAATGTGAATAATAGTACCCCGTGTAATAACATATATACTGTACATTCCATAGATGCTGGTCTCAGACAACATGCACATAATTAGAGTAAAAAAAGAGGGAAATTAATAGTTTTCTTGATTTCAGATACTGAACAGTTTCCTTGATGGAATTTTAGGCTTTACATCATTTATCTCCAAAAACAAAATTGACTGGTCACTGATAAGGATGTCAAAGTGTCAGCAGAGGAGACAAACCACAGATTGTTTAGCTTCCATAGTGATAACATTCTTGACAATGGCTTATTTACCAGAACCCCTGATTAAGCTAATACTTAAACATCTGGTGGGCTGCTATCTGGTAGCTCTCATCACAATTTGTCACAGCCATTTTGAACTTTACTAAATATTTCAGAAGATGAGAAGACGCCTTGCTGAGTCAGAAGATGTCTTTGAGGCCTCCAGTAGACTGGAGCAGGATCTAATACAGCATTCCCCAGCATGAGGGACAATTTGACAGAGAAAGGGTTACAATGAGGTCTCTGGCCTCCTGATCTGTGATTCAATAAACAGGATGGCACCAAATCATTAAGCTGGGGTGGGAGTGGGGGCATCCTTACATTCTTTTTAAGAAACAGTAACTATTCATTGCCCCCTCCCTCTTCTCAGCCTCCAGCACCAGTCTCATCTTCCCTCCTCAGTTCACTTCCCCCTCAGACCGCTCTTCCACAAAACCCGGCCTCAAGTAGGCAAGCCATGATCCAAAAGTAATGGTTCCCATGACAACCCTGTTTACAAAGGGGATGCAGAGATAATGGCCAGGCCTTTCTAAATCACTGGAGCCAAATGTTGTTCCTCCCTCCAGCCCCCTTACATAGCTGACATGCTAATGAAAAATGAACGAAGAGTGAAGCAAAAAGGGCTAGGCACACACAAAATCAAAGGCCTGAGCCGGATAATGAAGTAAAGCGCTATTAATATGTGTTGACGATACCATTAGGTTCCATTATTCTCCATTTCTTCATGCATTCCAGCTGAGACCTGGGCCAAGGATAATAGTGTCCTTGACTCCACTTCTTTTTAGTCAATATTTTGGTCATGGCTTATAAAATCTTTTTCTTATAAGAAGAAATAATTGACACAGAGGATGATGATGTTATCAGATGACTAAACCCTTTAAGATTCTCAAGCCCCCCATAGACTTTAGGCCTCTTTCA
>VIAB01000531.1:237553-252064 GCA_009801035.1 Oophaga pumilio
CTGGAGTAGTTAAGTGTTAAGTTGATGGTGGGATGAAATTTGTTTGCATGGAGTTTAGCTACTAGAGCTTGTATGCATGGGCACAGAAGATACATTCCAGGAGATGAGTTAACTCTTAAAATCCCAGTTACCTCTCGACAGCCGATTGATTTCTATGCAGAAGTTAGCTACTCAACTCACTACCTCTCTATCTCAACTCCTGCCAAGCTGCTGTTATAAATCTTGCAAATTTAACATCCCCAACTATCAGCAGCTTCCAGTTCTAATCACTGCTCTTACTTTCCTAACCTATGTGCTTGATCAAGTGCCCTGTTATCTCCATGTGTAAAACGGTGTAGAACCAGTAAATATACTGATAGTTTAATGTGTTGCAGCAGAAGGAGCTACACAGTTCTTCTTATACTACAGCTCTACTGCTCGCCAGAACTATACTCAAGGAGAGCTCACCCTGAAGGAAACATAACCATAGGAGGGCTTTTTTTTCTGTGGAAACAAGTTGCAATTTTGACTGACACCATTCACTTTGCCATATGATATACTGAAAAATGGAGAAAAAGTTCCACGCAGGGTGAAATGGTGAAAAAAAATAAGTGTTTTTCCCTGCATTCAAAGAGAGCATGATTCTACAGGTCAAGTATGATTACGGTGATACTAACTTGTATAGATTTCCTTTTCAAATTTTAGTGGTTAAAAAAGTATTAAGAGCTTTGTAAAAAAAAAGAAAGGTTTGTATCCTCATATTCACCATAGAGAAACTTAACTTTTTTATTTTTCCATCAATAGATCTGTGAGAAAGCTTGTTTTTTTGCATGACAAGTTTACCTTTTTTTTGGCCTCATTTTGGAGTACATATGTATTGATCAATTTTTAAAAAATGTTAAGAAAATATTCTTTCCTGTATAATGACTTGTATATAAGGCAACATTTTAAAAGGATTTAAAAAAAAAAATAATTTAATTAAACCAAAATTGAAATTTTTATTAAAATTTGGAAATGTCAGTGTAATTTATGAAGGAAACAAGAACCGACAAAAATTAGATAGACAAGGGACTCAGATACACCTTGTATTAGACATAAAGGAAGGCCTTATACATATTCTGTTCAAATCGTCAGATAATGGTACTCCTAGACTCTAGGTGTTAAGCCTGCCAATAATTACAAGCAGGGTCATCCATATACCTTTGAATTCATAACTGTAGTGCTTCATTCAAATATTGTGAACAAAGTGTAGTTGTGGTACTCCTATAATCAAAAGCTCTTCACACAGTGCAAAGCCTGCCAAAAATGGCAAGAAAGGTCATCCATACACCTTTGAAAGCACTAACTGTAGTGCCTCATTCAAATATTGTGAACAAAGTGTACTTGTAGTACTCCTACACTCATAAAGGCTCTGCACACATTGCAATGCAAGAAAAAAAAATTGTAAGGAAGGTCATCCACAGACACTTGTAGGCAGAAACTAATGCCTCATTCAAATATTAAGAAATTGTAGTTGTGGTACTTCTACACTCATAAAGGCTCTGCACAAAGTGCAAAGCCAGAGACCACTAATAAGGAGGTTCATCCATAGACCTTTGAAGGCAACAACTGGAGGGCCTCATTCAAATATTGAAGATTAAAACTTTATGTGCTGCTGTTATCTGGTAATGTGGAAAAGTTATGACTAATCCAGGCTTTGTCAATTTTTATCAGAGTGAGCCTGCCAGCATTTTTTGTTCACAGTTGAAAGCGCCTGTCTGTTTTGAACCCCCCAGTAGCACTAAAAACCAGCTCAGATAAGATGCTACCGGCAGGGCAGAAGAACACCTCCATGGCATAGAATGACAGCTCATGTCCAGCTTTGAGACACAATAGTTTAAGGGTGAAGAGGAATTTGAGAGTACACTGGTTTGGTCAGCCAGGTATTGCTTGACCACATTTAAAAACTTTTCCCTCCATGTCAAAAACACCCGTCATCAGGGCCTGGACGCTGGGAGTGTGTCCTTAACTCTGCTGCCCGACTAATTCATCTCTCTCCTTGCTACTCCTCCGCGTCTCCCCTCTGCAAATCTCTTCACTGGCTCCCATTCCCTCAGCGTATCCAGTTCAAATTACTAATCCTGACCTACAAGGCCATCTATAACCTGTCTCCTCCATATATTTCTGAACTAATCTCCCAATATCTTCCCTCACGTAATCTCCGGTCCTCTCAAGACCTCCTTCTCCTCCACACTTATTCGCACCTCACCCAACCGCCTCCAAGACTTCTCCCGAATATCCCCCATCCTCTGGAATTCTTTGCCCCAACATGTCCGACAATCAACCACATTCGGATCCTTCAGATGGAACCTGAAAACCCACCTCTTCAGGAAAGCTTACAGCCTGCAATGACCCCGCTACCTCCTCACCACTACCGGAGCTACCGCCTTAACCAACACCGGGACTGACCCAACCCTTCAACCTACTGTCTACTTCCACACCATCCTGTAGAATGTAAGCCCGAAAAGGCAGGGTCCTCTCCCCTCTGTATCAGTCTGTCATTCTTAGTTTGTTTACTGTAAGTAATATCTGTAATTTGTATGTAACTCCTTCTCATGTACAGCACCATGGAATTAATGGTGCTATATAAATAAATAATAATAATAATAATGAAATTGGCCCAGTCCTTTGATAGTGGTTATGCCTCCCTCACCTCTCCTCCATGCAGGGTGAGAGGCCACAATCAAGAAATGTAAAGAGCTCCTCGACATGTTATAGTGTGGGATCACTGGTCTCCTGGGACTCAACATGGTGGGGGAAAGGAAGATCAGGGTGAGGATTAAGTGATTCTTAAGTGATCCAGACTCTTGACTGGTGAGAATGGACCGTGTGGAAGACTGGGTGGTGCTGGCAAGCATGCTGGAAGCACTATCTGCTAACCAACCGACAACCTATTCGCACTGGTGTGGTTCCAGAAGTGGTGTTCCGTGCCTTCCTGCAAAGTGGGACAGGAAGATATGTGTAGTGGATGTGCGTGTTGCTTGAACTACAGTAACAGGTGCAGTCGCACCTGACCCACATCTTCGCTGTCTAATTTTTAATATTTTTTTAAAAAAACCTTCTTTAGTAATTTTATCTTTTTTTTATTCCATCTAAGAGACTTGAACCAAGAAGTCATATACTGCCAAAATGGAGGCCCGACAATGCACAAACTGACTCTGTCTACCCCATTAATGTCAAAAGCCGCATCAGGGGTTGCGCTCGAATCAAGGGACACGTAAACCTTGTTGGTGCTGCTGACGTGTGCCTTAAAGCCTTACGGTAACTGACACAATATGTTTCTGTACGCAGCAATTTTAGGGCACCTATGCAGCTTTTTATTTCCGGCACTCAACTGATCATTGAATGGCGGCACATAGAGTCCCATACGGCTCTCTAGTAGGTGATTTACTGTCGTTTGGAGCTATATAGCATTCGGTGTGCCACTATACAGGCTGTCTGCCTTCTCCATTACTTTATACTTATGTTGCTTTCCTCTATTTTTTTTCCTTTTTAAGTCTGAACTCCTGATTTTTCTGAGATATGAAGCTTCTATCAATTGCACTCCACCTGGATGGTGTGAATGCAGCCTAAGGACCCACTGCAATTGCTGTATCTCTTGGAGGTATACATCAGGAGAATATTTTACTGCATGCCCTTGTATGCAATAGCACCTTAGACTTGAGAAAACGTTATCATAACATATCGTCATGAATCTCCTTTACCCTCCATTGCATGAAGGAAGAGCCAATAAATACACCTAAAGGGGTTATCCAGAACTATATTAGTTTTTTGTCTCATAATAAAAAAAATAATAGGCTAACTACCTGCCTGTTCTATCTGTCGCCGGCTCAAAGGGGTAACTGACTGCTCCTACCAGTGATATGCAACCCTATGCGTTGCTCTGTTAACTGCCAACTTCATACGGATTGACATCCGGCTCCCCGCAGTTAGGCAGCGGGGAGCCAGCAGTAAATCATCCTGACGTCGGCAGCCACGCCTTGTCAGCAGAGCAGAGCGTAAGAAAAGCCGCTGCTTTCTCAACATGAGGTCAGTAGAAGCTGCAGAAACGCCGACAAGAGCGGTCTGTGACCACTTTGTGCCGGCAAAGATATCCGCTGGGCAGAACAAACAGGTAGGTAGCAACTAATCGCTTGTTACTTCTTAGGCCCATGGTAAAAAATTTATAAAGTCCTGGATGAACCTTTTAATAGAAAATGGACATTGCATACACAGTGTGGAAACAGACTGAATGAGAAAAGCTCAAACAATTGACTTCTAACGACGCTGTCGTCTCGGCTTTATCAACTGTTCTTCTATATTTTCAACTGAAAACAATAAATGAATTTATTTTACAGAATGTTAAGTTCCACAGATCTTCTATCAGTATAATTTTTCTAAAAGAGCAGAGCAGCAGTTCCATTTTTTAAAATAACATGTATTCTACAGACTGTGCCAAAGAGCGACTCAAAAAAAAAAATTGGAACTACTAGTCACTGTAGCTCTTCCAAATCACACTTGCATCTAAAAGATGTGCTGTAATAATATCAGATACATACTGTGCCTAACGTCTTATGCATCCAAGGCTCAGAAACATGTGAAACAGATTAGTAGAAGGTACAGCAGAGACGTAAGGTATGCTCATACGTGGCTTTTATGCAGCGCTTTTTTTCTGCACCAAAAAAAGTCTACAAAACCAGAGTGCACAATATATGTGTTTTTACGTGTGTTTTTGTAGCATTTTTGCTTACATTTTTCACTTATTAATTTGAATGGTTGAAAAGTGCTGAGAAAGTGGTGATAGAATTGACATGTTGCGCCTTGGCAAAAACGGCTGAAAATGTGAGTGGAAGAAAACCTACAGCATTCCGGATCATACGGGGGCTTTATGTGTGAGCCGGACGTCGCTTTATAATGTAAGCTTATAGAGCGTGAGAGTGAGGCGGGATCCAGCAAGTTGGAATTTCGTTCAGGTGTTTGGGAAGAGAAGGGCGCTGGAGCGGCGCTGGAAACCGGGAAACATGACGATGGATGATTATTTTATTACACTTACATAACACAACACCATACATATTTAGACAGGTTTAGAAAAGTAAACAATTATTGGGAGTTCTTCTTTAAAGGCCTTGTCTGGTTAAAAGAGGTTGTCACCTATTCACAGGATCAGTGATAACTTGTTGATCGGTGGGCTTCCGACCTCTGTGACCCGCACTGATCGACACAACAGGGAACATTTATTCCCTTAAAACGAAGCAGCGGTGAGAATGGTCGACCACCGCTCAGTTCATTGCCAATAGGGCTGCCAAGAGCTGCATTCGGCTTTTTCCCACATCCCCATATAAAATGAATGTACTGTAGTGGCGTTTGGATATTCAACCTGCTTCTCCATTTTGAGACCGGGAAAAAAGTTCCCCACTGGGGATAAGTTCACATTCTGCCAATTGGTGGGGATCCCAGAGGTCGGACGCCCACCGGTCAATGTCACCTATCCTCTGGGACATTCAAGCTGCGTCTCTAACAAAGTGTTGCTGTAGCGTTGGTACCCTATGTATAATAACACTGTAATATATTGCTGAGGGTAAATACTGTATGTGCAGAGTAAGGGTCACACAAGATGTATTGGAGGATGCACACCGCATGCGTTGGGGAATCACTGACCATGCGCCTGAGCCGCCAAGGTCTGACCATGAACTTTACATTAGCATTCTTGATCTGCAGTAATTATACACACAAGCTCCAGAATTCCCTATAGAGACTCCCTGGAGTTTAGGGATTTACAATCCATCCAGCAAAACAGCCAACAACGTTACGATCAGCCCTGAAAAGCCGAGCCGTAAATCCTCGTGGCAGGGAAGAGGTTTCCATAGCTGCAGCTCATTTCACATTATTTCCCTGAACTTCATAGCCCGAGGGGTCTCCAACAACTTCAAACTTGCAAGGATGTTCTGAGCTGACATTATTTGTCCCGTGGTCTTTGTAGTCTTGAACCAGCTGGCATGAACTAGAACTTCCTCGTGTGCGATCTCTACGGATCAAGCTTTCTGCCTTCAAATCCTTCACGACACCTCTCCAAAGAAAAACAGCTTCTTCCCGTAAATCCGCGGCTACATTCGGTAAATTACACCACATCTATCCAGGATACACAATCTGGGTACTTTGTAGCAGTTTTACCCAAAGACAGAGTACAATTCTAAAATACATTACAGCAGGGCTCAGATGTATCAAAATTGGCTCCTACTGAATTCATTAAAATATAATTTTTATTAATATTTATTAAAATCACAGTGAACTCATTAAAGAGTATCTGGTGAAAACTTCAGTGAGAGTAGTCGCTCATTTATTCATTCTACTCCTCATATCTACTTCTTCCCTCCGTCCGTAAAACCTACGCTACACACTACTAAAATGGTGCAGAGGCTGCAGCAATCACAAGACTGTATTATTTGGCAAGTTCTGTCGGCAGACACAAAATCTGTTAAGGAAAGATATTTTTTTTAAATATCACTGTTTAATCGGCTGTAGATTTAGCAGAGCTCAGAATGCAGAGCTGTTATAACTCCGCCCACACCACTGATTGGCTGCTTTCTGTGTACACACTTGTGAATGCATGGCTGGGCCCAGAGGCAAGAGACATCTAGTCCTTCAGTGATAAACTCTTGCTGATAAAACACTGATTGTATTGAAACAGCAAAACACACACTAGGGACACATCGCTGGAATCATGGTCTCTGCTCCTACATCATGGTGCTCTATGATTACATAGCAAAGTCTTGGTGATATATTCCCTTTTACAAAAATGATTTAATAATCGCATGATCACATGTGCTTCTTTTTCTGACCTAATATGTAATCATCTAATTAGGACATTGGCTTATTTTTATTGTATTATCATCTGATTGGTGTTAGTCCCAGATTCTGGAAACTGTATAAAATATAACATAATGCAGTAGTACTTTGGGTGATAATCAGTGGATTAGATTTTTGCCCAATTTTTGTTCTAGAGATCTGACAGTGAAAAATTATAAAGCACTGTCCCTTGGGTCTGTACAGTTATCAGTGATTTTTGCCATTTTACCTCTGCTCTGAACAGTCATTTACTGAAAACAGCAGTTTGTGCTTCAGAGCTGAAATCACAAATCGAAAATTAAATTACAGGGACCCAAAATGTTTAATTCCATAGATTCTTACCGTATAATTTTAACTAATGTGTGATGGTGACACATTCCGCTTATTGGGATCCTAGGTCTTCAGCCTACACATCCGCCTAAAGGATACTCACACAAAATAGAACTATGGTAGTGAGGTCGTGCGTCCTGCAGTTGGATATCCTGGTGTACAGGCTAGGCTATTCCCACTACCCAACTTTATATGGCAGCACCACTATGGGAACAGTAATGGGATCTGTTCTGGCTCCATAATGTCATCTCAGCCCCTAAGCCCTCCTTTGGCACGGCGGATGTGGTCGGCCATGCTCACACTTCTGCAATAGGACACCAATTCGTTAAACAGCTCATACATTATACACAGGTTAGGCTTCTAAGTCTCGACCAAATCCAAATACTAATGATACTGTTATAAGAAAATGTTCAGGGACATCATGTAAAGTGCTTACAAAAAGCACTTAGAATGAAATGTGTTAGCATCTATTACATGTATGGTCAATGGTCTTAAAGGGGGTCCTTCGGCTTTTCTATGGCACTAAAGGCTCATCAACACGTCTGTGTGCAGTTTTCTTTATTGTTTTTTTTATGGAACGAATATAGACAAATTATAGTCTATGGCCTTTTTCACAATAACTTATTTTTTTGTGAACTGTTGGGAAGCATGTCCTATTGGCAGACCAAACTCCTATCAGTGAAGGGGTCCATGATGCAATTGGACAGGACACAAATGCCATCAGTGTTGCACCAATGTTTTGTTTGAGGGTTTAAGGGGGAACGTTTCTCCTTGTGGAGAGCACCAAGTTAGTGTAAGGAGACTTATAGGCCATGCAATGCTCTTCTGGAAAATTAAAAATGCACATGGGCCCTTCAGGTCTCCAGTGCCACCTATTGAATTTAGCAATCCTAAAAGTTAATATCGAGTCTCTAAAGAGGCTTGCCATATGTCTTAGCAAAATCAGCCAAACCAGACACTTTATGTGGGACACGTGTTAGCGTTTTTGCCCCTCATCAGTACAAAGATCTGATCTGCCTCGTTGAGAGGCCTCCATCAGAGATCTAAGTTGTAAGAGTGCCACGCCAGCATAAAAAGGCTTATAGGCCATACAATGCTTCTCTGAGAAATTAGATCTGCAAATTTCTTTTTCCGAGAGGAAGAGAAGAGGAACTCTAGTGTGCCACCTATTGGATGTGGCAATCCTAAAAGTTATGCGTTTTATCCTATGTCATGTAACAAGACTTGGTTAAGGTTGCTACATCCAATAGGTAGCACCTGAGAACAACTCATCTTCTTTAATAAGGCTATTAGCATACTGTCTGTTTGAAGTACGAATTCGACCTAAGATCAATACATTCAAGCATTTCCTCAGAAGCCTTGGACTAGCAAAATGGCCGCCATACTACTTCCCTTAAGGTGAAAACAATTTGGCTCCTTATTTGTTTAGTACCTGTATCCTTCATATTACATTACACAATTTACTCATTTATACTTTGAAATGTATTGTGTGCTTGGCCTCACAGTGTGGTGAGCCACCGTGACTTGCCACATTAGCTGTCAGAGAGATTGATGGAGTCCTGGCCATTAGCTACAGGAGGAGTTGCCAGCATCGGTGTGGGCCTGGCCTATGTGGTAGTTAGGCTTGACTAACAGATTAATTCTCGTTTTAGGGTACTGGGCTGGGATAGTTGCTGGCAGGTATAGCCACAGTAAAAGACAGCTTGTAGGGCTCTGTGTGGGCTTCCGCTGACAAGTTATGGGCTGAGTGCGCTGGAGTGGAGTCAGTTCTAGAGAATATATCATGGCTGTAAGACAAACATTATCTCATGAGGGAGAAAACACGGTTTAGGGTTATGGAGGGTAAAGTTGGGCCTAGTAGAACCTGTGTAGAACGTCAGCCTGAGAGGGGCTGGTGGTGACCAATGTGTAGTTGGAGACATGCAGCTCCAAGGTTCGTGCGGTGGATTGGAAAGCTGGTGAAACTGGAGGATATAAGTCATATAATGGCTAGACGTAGTATTATTCCTTATGTCATACACCTAATAGATAATTTGAAGAAGTTAATTGAAAGTATAATTACTCTTTAAATAAATACTGTATATTGTACATGACAAGAGGTCAATCTACTGGAAAATAGTACTTTTTGCCTATGAAGTCAACTTTTTCTCTTATGAGCAGGGTTAATTCTGCTTTTTTTAATCGACATAGAAAAATGATTGTGGAGAAAGGATGAACTTGATAGAACCAGGTCTTTTTTCAACCTATGTAACTATGCACCAACTGAAGGGGAAACGTCACTTCCTCTGCTTGAGTCACAAATAAGTGGCTGCTGCTACAGAGAACTGAATTATTGGATTTCATATAATTGCACTATAAGGAATATTTTGTTTATAATATTTTACCGTGCTCAGTTGTAGATGATGTCAGTAGCTGCAGCTGCGCGGTGGGCATTGGATGGTCAAGGTCTGTTTACACACAACGCACATGGATAGAGCATAAGTATGCATGAGATGTCGTGAAATGTCACCTGACTTATAGATGGATGCCATAGAATATCTGATGAATGCAAGCCCACCCCCGAGAAGCAGCATGAATATGACCTCAGGTATCATCTCGAAATCTCATATTTGGATATTTATTGATATAATTCAACTAAGGACTTAAACAGACAGCAATCTTGTTATTACAAACCGTCTACATCAGAGCACAGATTTCCTACAGACCCTGACGCAATCTACATGTCTCTATGGAATATGCACATTTTCTCTTTAGAGAAGAGGACAGAACTTATAGAGCCCGCTATTGGAAATTGCAATCTTAAAACCCAATATTAACCCTTTAATGAGCATTGCCACTTGACATGAATAAAGCCAAACTATACACTCTTTTTGCCACCAAGTGTTTCAGGTTGATTGCCCCTCATCAGTGCAAAGCAGGAGGTTTCATTTGGCTTGACGAGATGCCTCTGGCAGAGTCTAAGGGGTAATTTCCTTCCTTGCGTAAGGAGACTTATAGGACATGCAATGCTCCTATGGGAATTTAAATATGCAAATTGCCTCTTCAGAGAGAAAGAGAATATGAATTCCTAAGGGGTTAGTCACATGTCACATGAGTGCTATCCACTTTTCTTTTTAGGATAGCACTCGTACCTATGACAATTTAAAGGGCTGTTCGCGTGGCAGATTTTTTCATTGGACTGAGTGGTGTGTGCTAAATCGCAGAGACATGTCCGATTTTATTCGAGTGTCGAATCAAAATTGGCGATGCAAGTCTATGGGTCAGTGAAAAAATCTGACAGTATTCGGATGCCAGCCAAGCGCTGTCTGTTTTTCACAGACTGATAAATTGGAGAATCATAGAAGCATAGAATGGTAGAGTTGGAAGGGACCTCCTGGGTCATCTGGTCCAACCCCCTCAAAGCAGGATTCACTAAATCATCCCAGACAGATGTCTGTCCAGCCTCTGTTTGAAGACTTCCATTGAATTAGAACTCACCACCTCTCGTGGCAGCCTGTTCCACTCTTTGATCACTCTAACTGTCAATAAGTTTTTGATGATGATGGAAAGAAGATGGAAAACCTTTTCTTTTTCATCAGTCAAAAAAAAACCTGATGTAACTCTTACCAAACTCTGACGAAAACGTAATGACACTCTTATGAACATTACTGATGAAGCTTAGTCCACTTTTCTTGTACGTAAAAAAAGCCTGACGTCTGAATGAGGACTAAAGGTTTGTTAAAGGGTCAATATCATCTTTAAATTGGTGGTCAGCAATTCATCCTAAATTCCTATGTATTTAATGCCATAATCTAAACTATATTCTAATATACTTGAGTTAAAAATTCCCAATTCTTCCCTAACTACACTAATTGCTTTTTTTCCTACTTCCTCTTTGGCGACATTTCATTTTAAAATCCCCAGTACATGCAGGGATACTCAAACAAGTCGTCACTGCCACAGTCTCTGCCCCCTCCCTGAAATGAAGCATCATCAGTGACACTTGTTTCAGGGACTGGGCTAGTCCCTGCGCAATGTGCACTGTGTAGTGTGCACATTGACAGTGTGCTCTCTCAATACCTGTCACCAGTAATGAGCTGGTGACAGAGCGCACTGTCAGTGTGTGTTGTAAAAGCACCTGGCATGCAGAGACCAGCATCACCCTTGCAAGTGAAGTCACTTGTGGGGAAGTGCTAGTCTCTCCACTACAGGTATTCTGACAATGCACTCAGTTGCCGACTCATTGCTGCTGATCTGAGCGTGCAACAGAGAGTGCACTGTCATTGTGCACATCATGCAGGGACCAGCCAAGACCCCTGAAATAAGAGTCACTGATATTGTTTTGTTTTCAGGTAGGAAGCAGATTTTGTGGAAGTCTCTGCACCCTGATAAAGACTCGTTTGAGTACCATAACTTGCACTGGGATTCTCAACCAAAGTGTCATCAAAAAGGAAGTAGGAAAAAGAAAAGAAGAGCAGTTAGATAGTGTAGAGAGAGATGTATAGGATTTTTTAAATTCAAGTATATTAGAAAATAGTTTAGATTATGGAATTAAATAAATAGAGATTTTGGATGAAAATTCATTCAGATTTTGGACCACCCCTTTAATGCACACAATTAGTGGCATATCAAAGCATCCGTCCTATCAGAAATATGTAGAATTGAGTTCTTCACCAGATCTTCATTATTTCCAGACTGTCACCTGTTACTGACAGAGTAGCATGTTAGACATCTACTAATGAAGTAGGATAATGGCTTCCTGGAGGATCTGCATTTTATCATTTTGTGACATACAGCTCGGAAGACCCCAAACTATTCACTGTTCGAAACTAAGAAAGCAATAGCAAAAAAAAATCAGCATCCAGCATATGGTGTGCCCTCTATATTCGTGCAGCCTAGGCATTGTTCTCAGGGAGCACTGCTGGCTGAACAAAGACCCCATAGGCTGCGAATTGTGCGGCCTCTCTTAGCTGCAACTTACATGGATTAGCGACTCGCAAAGGGGGGCCGATATTCTCAAGAATGCAGTAAATAGATCATGCATGGATTTATACCAATGAACGATAGATATACTGTTATTATTACTCTTTGCTTAACAGGAGGAATATTTATTGTTAGATTTTAGTATTTTTGTTATAGTATAGTAATGTATTTCTATGAAAATAAATAAATAAAATACAAAAAAAATACAAATCCATAAAAAAGGCTATAATATAGAAGCTAAAATATGGCCACATCAAGCCCTATAACCTAGCCGATGCAGATGGCAGTCACCCTCCCATATGTAAATTGCACCAGCATACCCCCATTAAACTGATTTTTCGGGCTCTACAAGAACAGACCTGCGAGTCCATAATTGTGAGAAACGCATCATATGGCTTATATTTACTTAGAATGTTGGGGTTTTTTTGCCATCGGAATTCATTTTAAGAAGATCGATTCACATCTGTTATTTCTACAATCCAACCTCTTCTTTTTTTCTTTAGTTCCTTGGCAGCCCCTACAATTGAACGCTGGAGACGCAAGGAAGCATTCGCCAAGATGAGGCCCTGTGATATGCAGGCAACACAACCCGTCCTGGTACGACTGTGTGCAAGGAGAGGAAATAACAGGCAGGACGCGGTCAATGGAATTCCCTGAGTGGCATGTATAATCGAGATTAAAGGGAAACTCCGGTAAAACTTAGATTCCCATTTTAATTATTCATTGACACATTCTTTTTCCAAGCGGAGTAAATCTGAGCCAATGGGGGACTATAATGAACCTCTACGCTCCAGTGCGGACACATACCATCCACACAATTGCAGCACATCCACCGCAAGCAATGGGGAAGTGTCCTGTGCTTCCAGATAGAGGAAAGCAGAATTACATGGAGAGAGAGGAGACACTGCCTCCCTAATGGAGCTTTTTACACATATACATAAGATTAGAAGATGGAAATTCCATGCAGGTTTTATCTATTTTACTTGTAAGGTTGAGTTTTCTACAACCACCTGGGGAAGCAATTTATCGCGAAACGTATGTATCGCTCGCTCCGGCACACACCCTATAATATGCCCATTACTGACACATGATGAACTTGTTTTGAAACTTTCAGAAATGATAGATGGAGACGACCCGGAATACTTAGGACCAAGTTAGGGTCAGGAGGATACAATGAAAAATGTCTCCCTTCCCCCCATCCTAAATGATAGAAGGGTTAAGTGGACCACGGTGAACTGTGCACAATGCCCCCATTAGCAGATGATTAGTTTACCTCGAAGTCCGCGATAAACAAGAGTATCATGGAGGAAAACTAAAATAAAAAGTGATGGTAACGCATTTCAGGCCAGTGAAGTGATTGCTAATTTGTCTTTTTTTGCTCTTTATACTTTTAAGTGACTTTTAGTGTCAATTTGTATCAATGTCTTACAGCGCGAGCATGTTACATAGTCTGCCCTAAATCCACAGCTTGATCTGTGATTTTCAGACCGTATTTTAGAAGAATTTTACATATAAATACACAGAGGTTTCCCTTTTTGCACAACTTATTGTGAAATGGCAACGATTTTACGTTAGGACGGTGCACAAATGATGCAACAAAAGAGTAACTGGTAAATTCAGCGCCGCGACATCTAAATGAATGCGAACTAATGGAATAAATAAAAGATAAAAGCAAAAGAGAAGAATGAAAGGTATGTGAAGGGCGAAGACCCCCCTTACATGCGGAGGAAAGGGTCTCTTTAAAGAAGTACTTACCCTATACACATTCTCTGTCAGTCTGTTCACCTCATCGGACCTGGACATGTTGCTTGGCTTGATGCTGTTCACATGGGATTTAGATGACGGACACAAGGCTGGATCCCTGGAGATGTGGAGACAGAAGGAGTCTCTGTGATGGTGACCACTGACCACTGCTCTGGAGTGGAGGGCTGGCAGTGGGAGGGAGGAGAAGGGCCTGGGGAGGAAACAGGATGGGAGGGAAGGAGAAAAACAGCCTCAGACAAAAGTTCTACAGCTCAGAATATAAAAAAAAAAAACTTCCAGCCAATGAGAATTTTGTTGGTTGTCACCCAGCTGACTATGTGCTCTGCATAAAGGGAGGATTCTGGTTGACAGAAAAGGAGGGGCTCATTCTGTAGACATCTGGGAGAGTCTGAAAGGGGGTCTCTAACCTTCAAGCCTTAGACTTAGTCCTCAGACTCTTTCATCTTTTTCTCTCACACACTAATTTCCCCCTGCAAATGGGAGACATGACACTGCATACAGCTTCATCCTGGAAGCAGAAGTCTCCACGTTCTCAGGAATGAATGGAGCTATGTTTTAAGGAATATTTTCCGATTTTCCTAAGTGGTCTCTTTGGACAAGAGTTTGTTTGTC
>VIAB01000532.1:20004-30798 GCA_009801035.1 Oophaga pumilio
TGTTAAATGCTGCTGTTGGAGATTGAAAGCGGCATTTAACAGGTTAAGAATCATGTACTACGCTGCACGTGCGATGGCTAGCGGCAGATCCTGGCTGTAATACACAACCATCACCTGTTGAGTATGGGGCGAGATCTCCCCGTGATCCCGCTCCATACACCCGCTTCCCACTTGAGCCATACTTGTATGGCGGATGTTGTGAAAGGGTTAATTAACACATTTTGGTTGTCATATATGAAACGGACACTAAAATCGGCTGCATTAAACAACACAAACTGCAACAAAACGTCACAACGGACTATCCGGTGATTGGGCTGTATGTAATGGCTGTCCATGGGTTCGTGGTTCGGACGTACACTCAAGAAAAAGGTCAGAAGATGGAAGCAATGCCAAATGTTAAGAAGGTTTGGAGAATAAAGCAGAACATAATTTAGAAGGGTAAACGGCAGTGTTGGGGGGAACCAAAGTATCGCTAACAAAATAGTGTGGAACCAGAGTAAATTTAGGGACAGCAATGAGGAAGTTTGGGGACAGTACATGGGGTCTGCACTGCCAAAATATATTTTGCTTGTTTTGAAGTTGATTCTATTATTTGCCATGTACCAAGTGAAGGGATACGGTACTTTCTTTGAAGAGTGCAACAAAGAAATTGGGGAGTTGACTTTTGTTTGAAATCGAGATGTAGGAAGTATGGCTGTCATCTTCAGAAATGCCATCTCTTGTCCACGGATTGACGGTGCAGTGCAGATTTATTTCCCCACTAGGGCGGTGATACAAGTCTTATCTTTACATGACTTTGCTACTGCATAATTAAACAGGCTATTATCGACATTTGAGTGACGTATTTCACAGCTGACCATATTATTATTGTACTGTAATATTTGATATTAATACAGCACATTCCAATTTGGACATAGTATGCGCTTTATTAGGATTTAATATCTATGTACTTAAATACATCATCAATTTATTTATCTATTACATCAGCACGTTATCGCCATTCTTTACTTGTATGCATAATTTATTCCCTTGATCCATAGATGTCTGTTCTGTAAGTTATTGATATTCTATTTTACGTGTTAATACTTACCCCGTACCTGCCCCGCACTTGTTTTCCACCTGGTGGCTGTTTTTTATACTACCTTTCTGATATGTAACCTGCAAATAAACTATCTACGGTATTTATATATTTGGTTGCGTATCATGTTTTAAGTTCTAGTGGATATACAACACCTATAAAATCTTTATATTTATACTATTTATTTTAAAGCTGCAATACTGGGCATGGCCATTGTACTAGTGTGGCACTGTATCTGGAAGAAAAACTGTGCTTCTAATTTCGTACATTCCATACATGTTTACATTTTTACAGCATGTCTATGAAAAAAAAAACATACAGAATAGCGAAAATAGATGGGTAATCCAGGATTTAACGATTGAGCACATTTTCTTTAGAGTAGAGCATCAGTTGAGATTGGTGGAGGTGCCTCAGCTCTGCAGCGCCGTATTTGCTTACTAGAGATCAGCGAACCCAACCTGTAAAGTTCAGGGTTCATACAGAACACTAGGTGCTGAATTCCAGTCATGGACTTCTCCTTGAAGTCCGTTTTACAGTTCGGGAGTCCGTAGGGATGTCAGGAGAGAGTGGAGTCCACTTAATTAGTTTATGAATCCAACCTTCCACGAGTCCGCTCTACCCCATTGCTCACCTACGTGTTCTTCAGTTTATCATCTATTCGTTATCTGGTCTTTGCCAGAGCAGATTTCAGCTGATCGGCCTTTTTTCCAGGTGCAGACCCCCCGCAGATCCCATATTGATGACCTAACCATCAATCAGGTGCTAGGTCCTGACAACTCCTTTTAGGTAACAAAAAAGTGCAGCCTTCCATATTTTGACTTGTCACCACTGGCTCATTGCTTTGGTCTCGTACCTCATGTTTTCATCCATTTTATATCGGGTCATAACTTAATTCTGTCATAGGGGCGTTGTCATAATTTGGACGTTGTGGCCTCTAAAGTCATAACAAAGCGCAGCTCATAGCCCGGCTTGGCAGAGGCGGCTGTTTTGGGGAAAGGTGGAAGGTTGATTGCTTCCAACACTGAACACATGCACAAAGCTGTCAAACATTTTAACAGTCTTTAACAAACTAAAGTCATCTTGTCGGCACAAAACTAGCCTGTGAAAGGTTGATGCATTGAGAATGTTTATAGAAGGCATTCCACAGATCTTATCACTTCAATTTTATACCTGGTTAATCTTAAGTAAAAGGAAAAAAAGTTGGCACGCTAATTTAATAATTTAAAGTCTTTTGAAGTAAGGTTGGTGAGTGTGGGATAGGAGATCCTATACTGTACGGCCATAATGAGTGTTCATAGTCTGCCTTATTTATGAGGCCGTGCCTTCATGTGCTAGCACTTGTTCATGCTTCAGTGGGTAGACTATGCCCTTGATGTCTCATGTATAGTCCCTGATCAGAACTGGCATTTTCATGCTTGCATTGGTCTATAGATGAGATGTGCTTATCCCAGGTAAGGAGTTCTGTGGTAAATTGGATCTTCCATCACTAGAAACCATATTTTTGGTAAAAAACTTAAAGGGGGTTTACACCCAAAGACCATTCATCACCAGTGGAAGTGATGAGGATAGCTCTGTACTCCACCACTTCAGTCGATGAATGCATGGAGATGTAGTGCATTCATATGGAGGTGACCCAAACTTTTTTTCTTCTCGCCACGACAGCACCCACTGAGAGAGGGGATCCGCCCCTAGAAGCAGGAAACCTACGGAGAGATAAAAGGGGCGGTCCCCCTCGCTCCCCCAGTTGGTTTCCTGCTTCTAGGGAACCTGTGGAGAGAACAGAAGGGGATACCTAGTCTGTGTTGCCGCCCTGGGGTTTTTTCCCTGGGAGACGGCGGGGGCTCCAGCACCAGAAGCGGCGTCGGGGTCTGCTGCAGGCAGGTCCCCCTCAGCCGACATGGATGCCATGAGGCCAGGATCCGGGGAGTCGGCACGGCTCATGGAGGAGAGCGCAGCGCGGCAAGGAGGTCGGCGCTGGTCCGGGGGTCTGCAGTGCTTCCTTGGTCATCAGGACAGAGCGGTAATAATGGTCCGGGTTGAGCGCGCCGCCAGGCCCATGCGGCGCGCGCGCGTGCACGATGTCCCCATAGGTGTTCTTCCCCGGAAGTGGTCCCCTTTACTTCCGGGGCGGTATCCGGCAGAGGGGGAGATGATGCGGTGCGCAGGGAAAGCCGCGCAGGCGCACAGCAGTGCTGAGACCCGGAAGTGATGAACACTTCCAGGTAAATGTGTGGGAAAAAAAAGGGGAGGCATTTGAAAATTCGCTATTAGAACACCGGGAAAAGCGGCCCCGGTGTGCAAGATGGCATCGCCAAAAGAGACTACTGTGTCCCCCTTACAGGACACTGCGGAATCGGCAGCAGCCGCAAAAGTGGCAGCAGTCTCTCCAAACAGAGCAATCTGGTCGATCCACGCAGCCTGTATCTCCACCTCCGCAGCCGGTACCGTTTGGCAAAAGCTTCACTGGATGAGTATTATTCCACACTTATTAAGCTGATAGTCCCCTTCTTTCTATATACCCTAGGCCAAAAGGACCAAAAAGTCTAAACATAAACAGTGTGCCCTGTGTTCCCAGCCCCTCCCGGATGGCTACCCCAAGAGGATGTGCCAGATCTGTATAGCACAGACTTTGCAGGAGGACGTCAGGTTATTAATCAGAGAGGAATTCCGGGCCCTGAGGGGGTCGAATAGCATTGTCAGGGGAAAGCCCGAACGGGGTTATGATTCTCCGAGATCTGATCGTTCCTCAGAGACAGGCGATAGAGGCTCATGTTCCTCCCAAGAGTCTTTTTCTTCGCAAGAGGAACAGCATACATGTTTCCCAACAGATATTGTCAACAATCTAGTTAAATCAGTTCGCAGAACTATGGGTCTTACAGATATCAGAGACCCCAAGACCCCTCAAGATATCATGTTCGCTGTACTTTCTGACAAAAAGAAGCGGCCCTTTCCTGTAATTCCCGTAATCAAACAATTAATAATCTAGGAATGGGAGAGACAGGGACAAAAGGGCCTTCCATCCACATCTAATAGACATTATCCCTTTGACGACGAGGACCTGTCTTTATGGGCGAAAGCCCCGAAAGTGTACGCAGCCGTATCCTCCATGGCAAAACGATCTTCATTACCTGTAGAAGACTCAGGATCCTTACAGGACCCCCTAGATCGTAAGGCGGATTCGTTGTTAAAAAGGTCTTGGGAATCCTGCACAGGTGCACTTAAACTGGCTGTATCAGCCACATGCACAGCCAGATCAATGCTGGTGTGGTTGAATGATCTGGAAGAAGGCATGAAGGGGATCTATCCAGAGAAACACTGATGTTCTCCATTCCCTTAATTAGAGGCGGTATGACCTTTTTGGCAGATGCTTCGGCTGATTCCATACACCTGGCCGCAAAGTCAGCGGTACTAACCAACGCAGCACGCCGACCAAATCAAAGCTCTGCAGCCTGCCTTGCCAGGGTGAGTACCTGTTCGGCAAGAAGTTAGACGAAATCCTCACCAAAGCAGGTGAAAGGTAGAAGAGGTTTCCTAACGCTTACATTCCGTCTTATAGGACAACCTTCCGAAAACCTGGTTTTAGCAGAAAAAAGGATTACAGAATCCAGGACCGCTGGAGCCAAAAGGGAACCAGACAAAAGGGCGATCTGTTTGGCAAGCGGCTCTTTAGACCTGAGGAGAAGCCACGCTAGACCTAACCTGCCGGTGGGTGGCAGATTATCTTTCTTCCGCCAGCAATGGAAGGCCATAACATCCAGCTCATGGGCCATTAATGTAGTAACATCCGGCCGAAAATTAAGACTCGTCCAGGTTCCTCCGGACACCTTCCTATTGACTTCTCTAAGCTCCAGATCTCAACAAAAGGTACTGGAATCCGAGCTAAAAGGACTGGTATCTAAAGGGGTCTTAGTGGAAGTTCCGAAACACCAAAGAGGGAAAGGATTCTATTCCCCTTTACTTTTGGTAGCCAAACCAGATGGGTCATATAGAACCATAATAAATCTTAAAAGATTGAATATCTTTTTAGAGAATCAGATGTTGAAAATGGAATCCATCAAGTCAACCATAAAACTTTTGTTTCCCAGATGTTTTATGTCGGTTCTCGACCTCAAAGACGCATGCTATCATCTGCCAATCTCTGTCAAACATCAAAAATATCTCCGCATGGCGGTCAGGTTGGAAGGTCAAGTGTGTCACCTCCAGTACGCAGCAATTCCCTTCAGGTTGTCAGTGGCTCCCAGAATCTTCACCAAGTTGATGGCAAAGGTGATGTTGTATTTGAGATTAAAAGACACACTTATAGTCCCATACCTAGATGACCTACTGATAATAGGAAATTCAGCCTTTCAATGTCAGCAGCGTCTAAATAATACAATTTCATCATTACAGGGGTTGGGATGGTTAGTAAATTGGGAAAAATCTAGACTGCATCCGATAACCTGCCAGACATTTTTAGGCCATTTACTCGACTCCGTAAATCAGAAGTGTTTTCTCCCTGAAGCTAAACAACTAATAGTGATCAATAATCAGTAATTAACAACCCCAGAGTATCCCTCAGACAGGGTATGTCTCTCCTTGGTACATTATCGTCCTGTATTCCAGCAGTCCCATGGGCCCAATTCCATACTAGGCAATTACAGGACACTATATTACGCAAACAAATCAGGTTACAGGGCGACTTAAGGGTATGCCACACTAAGCGAGATCGCTAACGAGATCGCTAAAACGTCACTATTTTGCCATCTCGTTAGCGACGTCGTTGTGTGTGGCATGTAGCAACGATGTGGCCCCTGCTGTGATGTCGCTGATCGTTCACTAGCGTTCTGGACCGTTTTTTGATCGTTGGCGTCCCGCTGGTGAGCCTATATCGCAGTGTTTGGCACCTTTTGCGAACGACGAGCGACCTCGTTTGTGACGCATATGACAGCGGCGCAGGCGGGACTAGGGTTTTTTAGCGTCATGGAGTGGATCGCAATATCTGTACGGTCTCTTTTGCGTCACAGAGAGGATCGCAGAAGTTGCAAAGCAGGCTAGCAGGACGCAGAGAGCAGGAGCGATGCTGGAAATTCCTATGAATCAGAAGCTATCAGTACATGCTAATGACAGATCCTAACGACCGCCAAAGTCGTTAAAGAGATCGCTGACCGCTGATGTGTCGTTTATGAGACCTCCTGTTTGGCAGCTACTAGCGACTTAAAAGCGATCACACCAACGATCTCGTTAGCTTGCGTCGTTATCGTGATCGCTAACGAGATCGCTAAGTGTGGCAGTACCTTTAGATGGGCCTCTGTCCTTATCAACAGATCTTTTACAATCCTTGTCTTGGTGGCTGAACTTAGATCATCTATCAGATGGAGTTCCTTGGGAAATTAAGCCTTTCAGAATGGTTTATACGGACACCAGTCCTAGGGGATGGGGTGCACACCTAGGAGAGCAGGTAGTCCAGGGACATTGGCGGGGAATGAAATGAATGATTCATCAAACGTAAGGGAACTGAAGGCCATTTACCATGCCATGCGTAAATTTCTTCCTCAGTTGCAATGTACCCATACCAGAATCCTGTCGGACAACATGATATCCGTGGCATATATAAATCGTCAAGGAGGAACAAGATCGGAGACTCTCATGTTTATAGCGCACAAAATAATTACAATGGCGGAAAGACATCTCCTATCCTTGTCAGCCCTACATATCAGAGGAGTGGACAATTCAAAGGCAGATTTTCTCAGCCGACAAACAATCCACCAAGGAGAATGGGTTCTGAATCATTGGATTTTCAAGATAAGATGATAACGGACTTATGGGGCATTCCGGAGATAGATCATTTCGCAACAAGAAACAGGCAGGTCGAAAAGTTTGCTTCTCTATCTCTGGTGGACAAACCAGACATGCTCTATTCCCTTCAGGCTCTATGGACCTTTCAGCGGGCATATGCCTTCCCTCCAATGATAATCTTGCCGGTACTCATCAAAAAAATAAGGGAGGAGAGAGCAAACATTATTTTGATAGCCCCATTGTGACCCAAGAGGCCATGGTCCTCCTGGCTCAGAGCCATGTCGATCTCAGACCTGTGGATTCTCCCAGAGAGCCGAGATCTCCTATCTCAGGGACCCTTCTACCACCATCAGGTGAAGGGCCTACGATTGACAGCCTGGAATTTGAAAGGCAATTACTGATTGATACCCTATTGAGAAGTAGAAAAGAGACCACCACAAGAATTTTTGAGGGTGTGGAGAAAATTCTTAAACTTCTATCCGGTAAACTTTTCTGATGAAGCACCCATTCCGGCTATTTTAGAATTCCTACAGAAGGGATGGGAATTAGGTCTTTCAGTCAACACCTTGAAAGTGCAGATTTCAGCTCTGGGGGCCTTATGTGGCAGGGGATAAATGGGTAGGCCGTTTAATTTCAGCATGTCAGAGAGAAGACCCAGTACATATTCCCGCAAATACCATCTTGGGATCTCAATTTGGTGTTAGATGCCTTAACACAAGCCCCATTTGAGCCACTACACTCAGCCCAGATAAAATGTTTCCCTCAAGACAGCCCTGTTGGTGGCCCTAGTGTCAGCAAGAAGGGTAAGCGATATTCAAGCTTTATCAATAGATCCCCCCTATCTATCAATACTTCAAGATAGGATAGTCCAAAAGACGGATCGCTCTTACTTACCGAAAGTATCCATAGGTCGCAAGAAATTGTTCTGCCCTCCTTCTATAATAACCCCACAACTCAGGAGGAAGAGAGATTTCACACACTAGATGTGAAAAGAGCCATACTGACATACCTAGACAGGGCAAAGCCTTGGAGGAAGAGCAGGGTTCTTTTTATCTCCTTTCAGGGCCACAAGAGAGGGTTTGCGATTACGAAGGGGACGCTATCCCGGTGGATCAGGGACGCAATCGATCTGGCATATTCTGCTAAGGGGGAGAATCCGCCTCAAGGTGTGACGGCACATTCTACCAGAGCTGTGGCATCGTCCTATGCCGAAAAAACAGAAGTTCCCATTGAACAAATATGTAAGGCTGCAACCTGGTCTTTGCCTTCCACCTTTTTTAACCACTATAGGTTAGATTTATCTGCCTCCACTGACCTGGCATTTGGTAGGTCAGTCCTTGACACGGTGGTCCCCCTCCCTAAATGATTGTCTCTGCAAGTCTCTCCGTGGGTGCTGTCGTGGCGAGAAGAAAAAACTGATTACTTACTGGTAATGCTCTTTTATAGAGCCCACGACAGCACCCACTCAATTCCCTCCCTATTGTAATTTTACATATTTCACGTGTAATGGTGAATGGTGCAGGTATTTAAAAGATAAGTTTAAATAGATAAAGATGATGAATAGTCTACTAAAATTTGGGCAGTTCCTCTCATTCTCTGTAACCCAACTGCGGGAGCGAGGGTGACCTCCCCTTTTATCTCTACGTAGGTTTCCTGCTTCTAGGGGCGGATCCCCTCTCTCAGTGGGTGCTGTCGTGGGCTCTATAAAAGAGCATTACCGGTAAGTAATCGTTTATTGTTTTTTTTGGGGGGGGAAAGTTGTTGGGACCCCCAATAGTTCTCTGATTATGCTCTATCCTGTTGATAAATAATTAACTTTTGTTAGTGGCCTAACCACTTTTAAAGTACCATTCCATGTTTATTATTTCAGTTGCTGTACTTTTAGTGTGTGCATTAAAATACTGGTCGCTGTCTTCTGCTGTTTCCAGCGCTGCTCAGGGCCTCTGTGACTGCAGGTATGACTAGACTGCTCACAATGTGTTTTGTGTGGACCTGAAGTCACTTTATTAATGTAAGTCTGATACTCAGTACAAGGCTCTTGTAGACTCACATTAAGAAAAGAATCAAGGGGCTGCGAGCAAGAGAGATATAGTAAAATGATGCAGGAGAGGGACCGAGCACGTGCTGGAAACGGCAAATGACGGCAGCCAGTAAGTATTGTACTGCATACATTCAATACACATTACTGATGACTGACCAATGATGAAACAAGCGCTGTAATGGGATGTTAAGTACAAGGTCCTACGTACCTTTAGGAGGTGTAGAGTTTGCAGTTGAATGTAGTCCCGGTGAAAGAGTGCATCCATAGACCCTTTACCTTATATAAACAACTATAATAAGTAACACATGGTGGGGGGGATGGGCTGTTTTTTAGTGTTAAAGAAGAAACAAAGACCATATATTACGCTTATGGTACAGATCAGGTGCCACAAATATTTGGCTGCAGTGGAAGTACCAGATTATTAAACTAAACAATTTGATAGGGAAATAAAAAATTAAGTACCAGTTTTGTGGCAATCCAAAGGTTCAAGTTGGAAAAGTTTGATTCTCTTAATAAACCCATGATAAGTAATGATGTTTTAAAATGTTATATTGGGGCAGACTACAGGTGCCAAAAGTTGCAGGTTTTCTGAGTTAATAATGATATTGTGATGATGCTTACTTGTACAGCCCATTATATTCCACAGCACTTTACAGACCTCATCGCTGTCCCCATTGGGGCTCACAATCTAAGTTCCCCATCAGGATATCTTCTGCTGTGCAAGGAAACCCACACAAACATGGGGAGAACATACAAAGTCCTTGAATATATTGTCCTTGGTGAGATTTAAGTCCAGCGCCCCAGCACTGCATTATTTTTCAGAACTCTTTACAGCACCTTTATTTTATATTTTCAGGGCTTGCTGTGGGTGGGATTCTGATGTGGGGGACTATAGTTCTCACGTTGGCTCTCCCCTAGCTGATTGCTTCATCTTCTGTTGCAATGTTTAATAGTGTTTAATTACACTGAATTGCACTGCCAAACACCGGCTCCGTGCAGGTGTCGGCTGCTGCTCTCTTCCTAACACCGCGTAATGTCTGTCTTCAGGTTGTGCTTAGTGTTTCAGCTCTGCCCATTCACATCAGTTCAGCCACCCTGGAATATCTGCCGCAACTCACAATGTTAGGCCGGGATCACACATGCGACGAAGTCGTCCGACACTCGCATGTGAAATCCCAGCTCTGGCGCCGGCACTTGGGAGTGGAGTGCGCGGCTGCATGTAGTTCTATGCAGCCTCTCACTCCACTCCCGAGTGCCGGCGCCAGGGCTGGGATTTCACATGTGAGTGTCTTACGACTTCGTCGCATGTGTGATCCCGGCCTAACATTGTGAGTTGCGTCAGATATTCCAGGGTGGCATGTGTGATCCCGGCCTTAGGAGAAAATAAGGAGCCATGTTTTTCCAATCTCAGGGGCACCTTTCATGGACACAAAAAGAATGTTTGTATGTGTGTTTTTAATAGAGTGGGATCCTTGTTGTCCTCATGGAGGAGGTTGTTAGTTTTTATGGGAGGAATGCATCAAGAAATTGTCCCAACCTCTGCTTTCAAAAGGAGATAACATAAGGTTCACAGAGCTTCAGGGCTTTTTCACACATTTTTTTTCTGTACAATTTGCTGATTTCTGAAGTCTTATGCACATGCTGCTTCTTTTTTTTTTCTTTGCGGATTTTAATCATGCCTTTTTATTTATTTTTATCAAATCTGCAGCATGTAAATTCTTTAATTGTCTCAGCGTTTTTCATCCATTCAGATGCATGGAATAAAAACTCATAAAAAATGCACTGATTTTACGCAGCAGTTTTCCTGCCTGCACACGGATTTTATGCAGCAATTTTTCCCCGCTACACTGGTTTGTGCAGCAGTTTTTCCCCCCTGCATTCTGGTTTTGCGCAGCAGTTT
>VIAB01000532.1:65218-78800 GCA_009801035.1 Oophaga pumilio
GTTAATTTGCAGCCTGTTTGCACTACCTGATTATCGGGAAATGAGCACTCCAACAAACATTCTGTCCTGATAATCTGCCAGTGTAAGAGCGCTCTTAGCAGGCCACAGACACTAGATGGCTGTCAGCAGGACGAATACTTTGACCAATAATTTTTGTTGACCTCTCTGATGACTCTCCCATACACAGGAGCGCTCGCTAGGCCAAGCATACCTGTGCTCTCTGTAAGAAAGCCACTGAGTGACATGTCCGCCAGAGGTTTATTTCAGGAAGAAGACCACGATTGACAATTCAAAATCGGACATGCTAGATCAACATCTCTCCCATCCAGCCGGTCGGCCCCATACACCTTAACCCGTCAGCTGAATTCATTGCTATTGGCTGGTTCGGTTGACATTAGTCTGTGTATTGGGCCCTCAGACTGTAGATTTTTATGCTGTTTTTAGGTCTTTAGGCTATGTTCACACGTTGCGTTTTTGGTGCACCATTTGCTTTCTTGACAGTAAGAAACTTTCTGCATAAAAAAGCAGGTTTTGCTTAGTTTTTGTTGCATTTTTTTGCATCATTTTTGTCCTCATGCTACAGTTGTCTCTTGTGCATGCTGATAAAGTTTTAAAAAAAAATCTGTTTCTACTTCATCAGGTTTTGGGATCAAAAAAGCAGCAAAACCTGATACCTGCGTGTTTTTTTTTTACCACCCTTTGCTTTCAGTGGGTGAAATATGCTGAAAGAAACGCTGAAAAGTGACATGCTCCATTCTGCAAAATCTCAGGTTTCGCACAAAATACTGGTGGACAAAAAAACCCAATCTGTAATCATGAGATTTCTGAAATCTTGTGCACCTCTGATGATGGATTATCTCCCAGAGAAGCCATAGGATCAGCAGTTGCAATTCTACTTGGAGAGTTGGGAAACCTCCATACATACACAGTGGTCAGGTTTACCTGACCCTAATGTCTAAGGCCTCATTCACACATTGGGTACTTGAGTTTTTTACCTCCAGTATCTGTAAGCCAAATTCAGGAGTGGAACACTATAATAGAAACACGTGCACCACTTTTTTTTTTTTTTTTTTTACCCACTCCAGTATTTGTAAGCCAAAACCGGAGGTTAAAAAAAAACACCCCACACGTGGCCTAAGGGAGGGACCTACATGTCATCACACTGCTTTCTATTTATGGTGACAATCGCACAGTTCTGTAGGTAATGCTTGTACTATTTTTGCTTTTTTGGATATGTTTTGTGCCTTCGCATATAAAAATCATTCTCTTCCTATATCTCATAGGTACCTCTGCCCAATGCTTAAGACATTTTACGTTCAGCTAACTGTGGGAAACAGTGAGTTTTATGGAGAAGGTAAAACTCGCCAGGCAGCTCGACACAATGCAGCACTGAAAGCTTTGCATGCTCTGAAGAATGAACCGATCCCGGAGAGGTCCTCGTTGGTAAGTCTGCGGTAGAATAAAGGATTGGACATGTTGAAATCAAACAGCCCGATCCTTGTACCTTTCTCCACTGCCTGCCCATTAATATCTGTCAGTGGGGAGACGGAAAACCCTTTATGCAGAAGATGTGTAGTCAGTCAGCCCCCTGACTTTACCTTCATGTAAGGGGCCCTCTACTTCAGAAATCCATCACTTTGTGAACAAAAACAAAAGTGTAAAAACAGTAGTAGGGTTCAAATAGAAGTCAATCTTTCTGTTATCACACTTGTGTACACAGTTAATATGTTGGATAAAATGTAATATTAAAAGTGCGAGAACCTTGACAGGTTTTTTTTTTTTTTCATTTTCAACCTGGCTCATCAGCTTTGCTTAGAGGACTGTGAATAGAAATAAATAACTGAAAGAAATGTCATTATAAATAAATTTGTAAATACATTTCATTAGCAAATCCCAATCCTCACCAATCTAGAGAGAATTTAAATGGCCGTCACCTTGTTACACTGACAGGCCTGTGACCATGGGCGGTAGGAAACTCCTTTGCTGTCACTCGGTGTTAATTAGATTGTTATTCAGAAAGGCAGGGAGTTAAGAGTAGTGTTTCTTCTTGGGGAGAGCGACATGCCTGATGGACCAGAATAAGGAGACTTGTAGGCCATATTGTCTTTTCAGAGACCTTGAGGACTTGAACTCTAGTGTTACCTATTGGAAATGGCAATCCTAAATGTCAGTGTCGACCCCTTAATGAGCTTTGCAATGTGATTTAAGATAAAGGCCAAACCAGAATCTCAATTTACAGAAACATGTTTTGAGGTGTTGCCCCTCATCAGTGCAAAGCATGATATCTGATTTGGTTGTATGAGAGGCTTCGGAAAGATAGGGCACACAAGTGTGAGCAGCCTGTCCTTACCTTGGCACCTCTGGCCTCTCCAGTAGTATTAGTAGAGCACATCCATGACCTATAAAGGAGGTCAGAGCTTCATGCTGCACATGCTCACAGGCACCCGTCCTAACGTTTTTGGACTGATTTCTCTCAGTGAAACAATGCAGCGAGAGGCCATTTTAATTCTATAGTGATTAACGCCCTAAATTATAGCTAGTTAATTATATTTAGGAGTTTATTTATACTGCTATTCCCTTTTAGTTTTTTTCCTCCATTCTCAAAGAACCCTTTTAATGGGTTTTGAGTTTCTTTGAGAAGTTTCCTCATCTCTGAAAGCTAGGATATGCCGTGCATTTTCGATCAGCGGTGAGGTCAATATGTCGCCACCGTATAAGAATACGAAGGGCTAGAATATTTCTGCAGCAGGAGCTTTGAGGATATCTGGTTAGAAATGTTCCTTTGTGGCTTAATCATTTCAGTTTTTGGTATTGGACCAATGTTACAATCCTGGTGGCGGAGCAGGTGGTTATTGAGGCGTCTTCTCATCTGTGCCTGTTTTAGGTGTCTGTTTTTAATTTTTAATTTTGTTTTCAAGTTTATTGTAAATGGAGCTTTTTTTTTTTTAATACATTTTCTTGCAATGTTTAGATTGCTAATTTAAAAAAATAATTTTTTTTGCTCGATTTGCAGAATGGGGAGACAAGAGGCCCTGATGACGATAAAGATGCCAACAAATCAGAAATCAGCTTGGTGTTCGAGATCTCATTGAAGCGGAACCTTCCTCTGAGCTTTGAGGTACGGCCCGGCTCACAGTGGATGGATAACTTGACGTTCCCTGTCAGGATTTCAGCAATCTCTTTTGTTACATAGAGAGGTTTTCTATCTTTTGGTGAGGAGGAGATTCCCTAACCTGCTTTCTAGAATCTAGTAACCCCGCAAAGAATAGCGCCATAAACCTTTATGTAGCCATTACCTATAAGCTATAAAGTGAAAGCTGGTAATGTGTTAGAATTTATATGTACATTAAATGTATATGGCTTTCTGTCAAGACTCATTGATTTTTCAGTAGTATGCATAGACCATGATGCAATCGTCAATGGAAGTTGCTCTGTTACGAGGCAATGATTCAGGGTATGCAATCAGCAGCAGATGAGCCGCCACTGATAAAGCATCACTGAGGAAAAATGACTTTCTTCAGTCTACAGCGTACACGTCCTAAGCCAAGCCCTGGTGATAATCTGTAATACTGCAAGTATTTTTGTTACCTTTTTAAGAGCCCAGTCAATCCATTGTTTGTCTCAGATCTTTGTGCTTTCATTTACCGCTGGCCATACACTTCAGAAAGCCCGGCCAAGCGCCCCTGTGTTCTTTGAGAAAGCCGCTGGCTGACGTGTTGGACGGCAGCCTATCTCCATAAGAACAATGTGATTGACAGTCCAAAATCGGACATATACGACCAACATTTTCCTAAACCATCAGTTGGTCACATCTGACTGTTGGTTGAACACATTGGTATTGGCGCATTTGTCCGACATTAGTGTAATGTGTGTGGCTTTACAGGGCTGGTCTTAGAGCGACTGCAGACTTGTAAATCCTCGCATCACACGCACCGCGCGCTGTGAGGATTCGCCGATACCGTAATGGCGGTCATGTGACCCCAAGTATTGGATATGCACACTTCTGGCCACATTCCGACTATTTCCAGCCTCTCTCAATTCACTTGCATTGAACGAGACCGCACACATCTAGTCTGAATGTGGCCATCAAGGATGCATATTGCCCATTTGCAGTCACATGGCCGCCTCAGTGTGCGATGTGACAATTCACAAGTGTGTAGTCATAGAAGGTGGCTGCAGACTTGTTGTTTAAGATCACACAACCACTTCAAGGCTAGGTTTATACTGTACAAGCATTGAAACCATCTGTAGTGACTTTATTGAGAATTTTGTCTTTGTGAGAATTAATGCCCTTCGTGTCTGTCTTGTGACTAATCTGGTCCCTTCATGTCTTCCGTATTTTCGTTACAGCAGTAATGCAACTCCAAGTGTCACTGTGACCCGAGCTTGGGAAGGAAATAAGTTTCTGAATCTTTACAATAATTGCTGCAAAATAAGGAAAGCAAATGAAAATGTGTATTAGTGGCCCCTAAAGAAGGAAAAATAAATTGAAAAAAAATCATTATTTCCATTTTTTTTATATATTTTTTTCTGCACTCCCCCCCCCAAAAAATGTATATCATTAGGCTCCTGGTATCACAAAAAAGGGGCAAAAATTATTTGAATGTCCATACGCCAAAAAATTGCCGTCGGTTCATAAAGAAAATGTCGTGGTCAAGTGTACCTTTCTGTTTCAAAGAGAACCTGTAGGAAAGCATGCTTTTACTTCCTTCATCCCTCTGAAAAAGTTAAAACCGCTCTTGGTGCACATGCCGGTCTAAATCACATATACTTCTGTTAGACGTCAATTTTTTAACATTTTTTTTACCGCTTTATGACTTTTAAAGCGTTTGGAAGAAGCTAAAAAAAAACCCTGAATGTACACAACAAGTTGCTTTGATATTGCAGTGCATGTGTTCATTCTTTTAATATGCAAATTGCCTCTTCAAACAAAGAGGACTTGTACTCTATAGCGCCACCTATTGGAAGTAGCGATCCTACAAGTCACAATCAACCCTTTAACGAGTCTTGTAATATGACTTAGGATAAAAGCCAAATCAGAATCTCCATTTGCACGGCGAATAAGCCTCCTTACCTCGACACGCCAGAGCTGGTATGTCACTCTCCACAAGGAGAAACCTTACCCCCCAGACTTCATTCTTTTAGGCATTTTTAAGCTCCTACTTGAAAAAGACATCATATGCAGATGCCTGAAAATGTCCAGCCGCTGTCCACCTTCTCTTGTTCCGTAACTTGCTTTACATTTTCTTTTTAGCGTTTTATCTAATAATATTCTATTGTCTGAAAGTCAAGAGAGCGTAGAAACTGTTACATGATTCATGCTTCCAAAACCACGGGCAGCATGATACCGAGCAGGTAGATCTCTCTCTGATGCCGCAACGCTGTGGGAGAGACCAGTCAGTCACTTGGAGTGCTGTTAGCTGAAGTTGGCTGGGGGTGTCGATAGACGACTCTTGTCCCCGACCTTGGTCCCTTTCTGGCCCATCTAATTATATTTTATCTGAACCCTGGGGCATTTCAGATAAATTATATCCCTGGATACAATCGTGCAGCCGGACTGCGATTCATGCTTTCCACGGTTATGGCAGCATGAATCGGCTGGCGGGTTCCCTTTACGGAGACGATAAATGTCTTCTGATATTCACTGACTTACATGTTGCATAATGGTATAAAGCCATTTACTTCTGACCAAGTTACAAAGAATAAAGGTTCTTGGTAAAGCATTCAACTGAGCCTTTTTTTTTTAAGAAAGGAAAATACTAGGTAACGCCGGAGGGCAGATGTTACATGGTTCTTTGTTGTTGCTCGTTTCTTTGCTTCTTTCTTTTCAAGAATTGAGGAAGCCTTGAGGCTAGACAACATGCTTTCTTGTACTTTGTGTCTGTCACACCTAAAATATTTTGATAGATTATTTGTTTCATAGTAATAGTTAGGCTTTTTTCAGACTAGACACTAGCGCTGTCCCTATCCCTATCAGTATGTCTGGAGTGTGGGGAGAACATGCTAACTCCTTGCAGATACAAGCTGGTGTCATCACTTTCCTTGGCTTTTTGCACCTCTTTCTTCATGTGTTAAATACTTTTTCCCTGTGTCATTGCTCATTATTACACACAACTTAATTTATGGACATCTATGGTGATTTCTTTGCCTATGTGGATTCCAGGTCGGTTGTTACCGACATCTGGTGACAATTTCATGGCAATAGCACCTATTTACTTAGAAAATCGGTGACGAGTTCAGTACTTATTTTCAGGTCTGTGGAGTTGGTATAAAATGGACTGACTCCAACTCCTTTAATATATGATAAATTGGGTAAAGTAGTTAACGGCAGGATGTACTGTAAGTGTTTCCATAAGAGTTTGGGAAATGTCTTATAAATGTCTGTTCTGGTCCTGATCTAAGGATCTCAGGCTGTTAGCGGAGATGAATCTATGCTGCACTTCATGTACAGGCTCAGTAATGACCAGTGCTGGGGAGTCGGAGTCAGTGAAATGGAGGAGTCTGAGTCGTGGGTTTGGCTTATCGACTCTACAGCTCTGGTTATTTTACCGCTGTATTGTTCTTGGTGGAATTTGAACCTCGGACCCCAGCTCTGCAAAAGAGTATGAAGCACTGAAAAACCACGCTGCCCTATGTGTAATGGACTAGGAGGAAGAAAAAAGGCGGATATCGTCCGGGTTCTGCGACAGAGGAGACAACCAGAATGGATGTACAAACTGATTCTACATCCAATCTTGTCTCCTCAATCACAGCATCCAGACGATTTCCGCCCTTTCTTCCTCCTCGCTCATGTTCTTGCTCCAACCCAGGGCGTGTTTTGGAGCTGGCGGTCGGTGCGGCAGCAGTTCAAGGAATTCATCCAATCCAGTGTCGTGCCTGTCCGGCACAACCATCTAGGGGGAGCGTCACTTAACTGTCCTTTTGTATTCTGGCGTTGCTGAGTCACACAGGTAGCACTTTTGTGTTTTTTTTCAGCTATTTATATTAGTAACCTTGATACTGAGACACATTTACAGACGCATTTATCAGATGTCTGGATACAGCTTTAGGGTATATTTGCAGAGTTTGTATTTTTCTTCTTAGGAGGTTTTGGAACAGAAACTGAGCGGGAATGTTCTTTCAATTTTTGTGCTGAGTTTTCAGAGCCGAACCTCCTAAAGGTTTTATAATTTCACAAGTGCACGAACTGAATTAATTTTCATAGTGTCTGTATGTGACCATTGTTTGTAGAATTAATAAATGACAGAAAAAGTATAATTGAAATTGAATTAATTATAAATTAATAGAATAAACAATGAAATGCAGCAGCGTTATTGTTTGTGTGGGATAGTAAAGGGTTTGTACACTACAACGTTATATCTTATAGGCCCATGGCGGTTTAAAAAAAAATAAAAAATTACTCAACTTCTGTAGCACTACATTTCTTCTTTAAGCTGGCCATATACCCCACCAGTCTCCTTGATTCTTCATCTGTTGGGATTATGATGTGACTGCTGCAGACAATCACTTGCCTCTGACTAGCTGCAGCCCTGGTGTTCGGTCTGAGCAATAAGTGAAATCTAGGAGACGGCATAGACTTGAGCGTGAAGGCCGCTCCTCCAGGGGAACGCTGCAGGGGAATTGCAATCTTATAGCTGATCTCTAGGACTTCTTTTTGTCAGGGCAAAGTCCTCCATTATCACCATAGAAGTAGTCTAGTGATAACGGCCTGAATTATTGAACTGTCTTGGTTGCAGTAAAAGAGATGAACATAAATTCTGCATGGGAATGGAGCATTGTGTTCATGTAACCTTTATGGTGACATCTCTATGGTTCTGTACAATGGAGCTGTAGACACCTCATGGTGCAATATGGTGTCTTCACGCTGCCCAACATTAGACACGTAAAGAATAAGCCGTAAATTGGAGGATGCCACTGCTTAGATTACATTTGATTCACTCTCAGAAACTGCTTATATCTGTCTACAAATCTGTCTTCAGTGAGAAATCAAACCATAACTTCTGCTTTAAATTCCTATTGAGCAAAGATGGGGAGAAGGGAGGGAAACAAAAGCAGAAAGGCACATTGAGGAAGTGCTGAAGCTTCTCGAGCAGGAAAACCTTCCATAAATCCAGGAGGCTTGTCCTTTCATGGCCTGGAATCATGTAATTTCTCATATACGCACATACATCATAGCTTACTTTGAAGCGTCACCTGAAAATGTAAATACACTTTAATTTTAGACCATGACCCTCTGTGATCTGGTGACAAAAACAATCATTTGTGAACTTCCACCTGATAAAGGCTTGTTTTGACTAAAATTGTCCATTGTTCTCAAGTTTAGACTATGAGCATGGACTTGCTGCAGTAGAGGTGCTTGGTGCACCCTTGGCGTGGCCAAACTGTTCAGTGCATCTTCCCACCTACTTGTTTCCCCATTTATCTCTGCCACCCCAACCCCCCAATTTTCCTCCCGACTGCTTTAAAGCCAGAGCGGTTAATCAAGGAAGAGGGGCAGAGATAGATGGAACACAAGTAGGTGGGAAGGTGTAGTGATCTGCTCGGCCACTCTAAGGATGCACCTATGGTCAGACTGAACAGCCATTTTGTGCCGATAGTCTCCTTTTAAGCCTTTAATGAAACAAGAAATCAAAAGATTAATTATTCTACTAAGGGTCCAGGCAAAATGGAAGCTGACAAACTTGGCTACAATTCATGTTTTTGAAGATTTATGAGGACATTTTTCAATAAATCAAACTGCATTAATGAGATCACTAATGACATTTTGTCTGAAACCATCTTCTATTATAGCTGAAGGCACAAAACTTGCCAAGATTAGTCTTCCAGGCCAAGGTCCAATTCCATATTAAGCCAGAAGGATACATTATCATGGCAAAGTCACAGATCACCATCACATAATGACATAAAGTTGTTTTAAGAAGACAAGATTCGAAGAAGAAAGTTACATTACTGTTCTAAACATATGAAAACGGGTAAAACATTGTTCAGATGTATGTCTCCATCAGTAGCCATTGGAAGACCAAGTTCTGTCATCCTATCAAAATAAATTTCTCTAGGGCTGAGTTCACATGACCCAGTTTTTGTGACAGAAATTTCAACAAACTAGTGTGTGAATTAATATTGAAATTTTGCAAAAGTCGCAAAAAATGTTGTGCAACTACCAGCTGTGCAACAGTTTTGTGACTATTCTAACATTATGACATATTTCTGGAGAAGATACAGTAGTTTAATTTGTGGCCATAATGTTAATCGGCTCCAAAATATATAGATTTTGTTTTTTTAAGACTGATGCTCAGTCTGCATTTTGAGAGCAAAATTATAATAAGGAATGAGTAAATCTTAGATAAGCATGATACTTTTTCAGCTCTCATCACGGCAGTAGGTTTGGTGGAAAGAGCAGTACAGCTGAGCTTTGTCTCATTACAAACACTTCTATCAGCTATCTTCTCACGGTGCTGTCAGTCCAGCTGTACTATTCCTACACCCACACTGGCTGTTGTGACGAAAGCTGAAGAAGTTATGGTTGTCATTTCTGCTCTAACTACCAGCACTTCGATCTCCTTCTCTCACTATAGAGCTGTCCGTGATTACAGACTGTCATTACATGTCTCACACAGAGAAACTTGTTCTCAGCTATTTTTGGGGGTTTTGTCTAGTATATTGCTGCCTGTTTATGATTGGGCAGAGTCATACAGGAGAAAAAGTACAAACCCCCAGCTGCAGACCCTCGGGAAGATCTATGATCCATCCATAGATCTTAACAGCTCATTTACATACAAGAATAACGTGGTTTTCTCAGGGAGTAAGACATCAGATGGCAGATTGTATCATTTTATTCAACTGTTGATGACTTGCATGCCCATATTGATGTCTTTATGTGGTTGATTATTCTGACAGATTCCCTTCAATGGAAACCTGTTATGTCCAGAAACGCCATTAACCTGCAGAATTGGTCTTCATTTCCGTTATATAGTGTTAAGATCCTGTGCTTACTGGAAGTATGGCTACAGGGAGAAAATGAACATGTATAATTTTCCATCAGTTAATGGCCTGCCAGCACACTCTTGCTGTAGTGCAGCGTGTCAATCAAAGTGCTGGGAAATGATTACAGTAGATTAGCGGCTGCAGGGAGGATATTGGTTAATTTTATCCCTGTAGCTGCATTTTCAGTAAGGCAGGAATATCACTATTTATCTTCATATTTGAACCTGTTTTTGCAGGGGAATAGTGTTTTTTGGCTGTGACCATTTCCCTTTTAAGGGAAACTGACCAGAAATGCCCAAAATCACAGGTAGCGTAAATGTTACACTGGCTGTTATCACAGCTGAAATGCTGCAATGTTTCAGAGAAAACATACTTTTTAAAAGATGACCATAGAATTTGATGTTTTTGTTTTATCTTAATTTTGTTACGTTCGTGGAAAACGAGCTGACTGCATTTTTCACTGTCTGATGCTGCATATTGGAATGTATGGGGTTATCTATAGAGTCCTATGATAGTCTTCAGTATTGTCACTCGCATGCTTTCTCCTATAGTGCTGGCCTTGGGGGCATAATGTGTACTTGCCAGTTTCCCAGAATCTTTTTCTGTCTGCTCATGAAGGATATGATGTGTCTTACTGCCCACGTTTTTGTTTTGTGTTTTACTTTACTGACGTAACGCTGTGACATTTTCTGAGAACAGTGGGCAGCGAGTAATTATTTCCTGCTACCTGCGCTGTTATCAGACCAGATGTGAAGGAGATTCGTACAGGCACATTCCAGCATAGACTGCGTTCCTTGGAGAAGACTCAACCTGATTCATTCTCATTATTGGACTTCCGGCTATTTGTCATGTTCTAGTGGTTTAAAAGTAGGCAAAACCTAAGAAAAAAAACAAAACAAAATAACCATAGACCCTGTAGTAAATAAAAAGTAATAATACATGTAAATAACATTGGGTACTTATTTAACACTATTTTGATGAAAAAGCGTCCAGGCCATCCCACTGCCCCAAGGAGTGCCCAAACGTGGCATGGCTCCCCCTTTTTGAGCTATGCATTTCCTCTATATAGCTTCCCTTGAGCGGGTGTCTGACCAGTCGGGCCCCTGTCCTGCTCTGCCTCATCATAATTGACATCGGCTGACAAAGGTGAGGTCTTGATACTAGAGATAGGACCATTCCGATTGTCGCAGTGCGGTTTTTTTTTTTCTTTATAGTGTTTTTGTGACTGTTTGTGCTTTAAAAAGTGCTAAAAAAAATGCGTTAAAATCCAAGCAAAATCACAATGGTTAGACCAGATCGCCATTGCATTTTTTGGTGTAGACACTTGCAGAACAAAAAAAAAAGCTGCGTTTTCGCACATGCGATCATGACCCCATAAGTCGCACAGTATTTGTTGATTACGCTCTAAGTTTCGGTTGATTTTTCTCACAATCTCTTGGTTTTCTTGACTCTAGGTGACTAAGGAAAGTGGTCCTCCACACATGAAGAGTTTTGTTACAAAGGTGACAGTGGGCGAGTTTACTGCGGACGGTGAGGGGAACAGTAAGAAGCTGGCAAAGAGGCGGGCAGCTGCTGCTGTACTGCAAGAACTGAGGAAGCTCCCACCTCTCCCCGTGATTGACAAACCAAGACTTTACATAAAGAGGCGTCCCAAAACTATAATTAAGGTATTTCCAATTCATTTACAAATAACGACAAATAACATTGCAAATAGCCCCCAGTCGCTTTTACATTCTGTGCATTACCACTCCTAGCCATCCACCATCTTTGGAACTGCTGGAGATGGCTCATAGATTGCATTAGGTTAGTACCAGTAGGTCTTTACTGAGCTTGTGTCCGATTTTTCTGACCTTTGCTGGAACACAATGAACAGTCTTTGGGCAGAAACCGTCCAGTCATTAGTATGACCTTGGTTATATGAGGATTCTCTGGGCTCTTCCAGGCCTTTTATTCAATCACCCCCTTTCCAAACTGTTTGCTGCTGGATAACTCCCTGCGGTTATCTGCTGGCTGCACAATGTCAGTGCACCCAGTAATGAGGAACCAGCAGCCATGTTTTTGAGTTGGCCTGTGGTTTGCTCATGTTTTTTATTGTATGACCTAAATGAGTCTTATTATCTGTAATGTAAGGATTTCATAGTAACTGCTGCTGGAACAGAGGAGAACGACCATATAAATAGCAATACTTGATGTATTATGCCATGTTTTATTTTTTTTTTACTATGTATATGTCAATCTCCAGTTCAGTTTAAGTGCTTTACTAGGAATGTGCTTTATGAGGAATCAGAAAATAACAATTATAATAAAACTTGAATTACATCTTTTATTTCAAATGTGGTTTTTGTTTCTTTTCTTTTTTGTTTATTTTTTTTGTTACTGTCGACAGAACTACAAGATTTCAATATTTATATTTTTCCACTCTGGTAGCTGAGGAGATACAGAAGGCTGGGAGATCCTTTTTTTCTTATCCTAACTTTTTTTTTTTTTTGCTGTAGGCTGGGTAAGGGTCTGCATAGGGAAAGATCGGTCTATACGGGCAGTGAGGGAAGGAAATAGGGACTTTCAATTTGGTGTTGTTTTTTGCTATTATAAATCAAATAAATACTAAATGTAGAAAACTCATTCAGTGGCATAACTTCAAGGACCTTCACCAATTTTTTTATGTTGAACTAGACCCAGAATGTAATATTAAAAACAGAAACACATGAGCCGTGCACACAGTGAACAAGCCTGTAGGGACATTGTTCACACCACCAGAAGACTGAAAACACAGAAAAGCACAGTAAAACCAAAAAAACACTCTGTTGCAAAAAAATTACAGTGAACAGCAAGGGCTAATAAAAAGATGGAAAAACACAGGGTATTTGGTTAATACGTTTTTTGCAAAAAATGTATATTAAGCCGCTCTACCAAACGTCAAGGTATACCTGACTAATGTATGTAAAAACCTGATACGGGTATACCTTAACGTTTGGTAGAGCAGCTTAATATACATTTTTTGCAAAAAATGTATTAACCAAATACCCTGTGTTTTTCCATCTTTTTATTAGCATCTGTGGTGTGGTGCCACGTCCAACTCCCTCTGTACAGAAAAATTGTCGGTGGTCTCCATAGTCACCGACTCAAACCTTGAGCTCCAGCTGCCCAGCACTACTTGTACTTGCTTCTGCTAGCAGCCCACTTACCTTAAACTCTCCCTAGCAAATGTCACCAACTCTCTCACTGACTAAACCAGGAAGTGGTTGCCTTTTACAGGCCCTAACCCCTCCCACTTTGGACTGGACCAATAATTAACTGTCTTTGCTCTGTCTGATCTAGCAGTCTGTTGCTGGGCAAACTTTAACCTTTCACCTTCTTAGCTATAGTCGCTACCTTCTAACTGTATGCACTAAGCATATTACACTTACAATGCCTATCATTGTCTAGCTTTTCGGACATAGAGCAGATTAAACTATATCTTTTACTTTCCCAACACCTGAGTTGAATGCATGTTACTCACAGTAGGCATTACCTTTACGGTATTTACAAAGCAGCATCAGTACCTTACATCAGGGTTCCCTAAAGGCTGGGTCTCACATAGCGATACACCAGCGATCCC
>VIAB01000532.1:227796-246483 GCA_009801035.1 Oophaga pumilio
GATTTGAACCCAGGACCCCAGTGCTGCAAGGCTGCAGTGCTAAAAATCCCTTCCTTTGTGCTATAAGAGGTCCAAAGATATGATAAATACGGCTTAAAGGGTGCCTTTTGCTTGAATCATTCTGTCAATACCACGGGCTGCATAAATCGAGCCTGGCTGCACTGCAGCAAAGTGTAATTTTGTCTATTACACCGCAACATATCAGAGAAAATGTAGTTTGAAGGGAGGAGATTAGTCCAGTGCCGCCCCTCACCGGCTTTGCCTAGCACCACTCCAAGTGATTGAAGTCTCTCTAAAAACTCACATGGAACAGACCTGTCCGTCACGTGGAGCCGCAAGGGAAAAAACAGCCAGGTGTGGTGACTGACTTGCCAGGTCCCTCATTATAGTCTCTATCCAGATGTTCAAACTACATTTATTTATTTTTTTACACACTAAACTCTGAAATAGACCTGGTTGTAGGGAGAATCCGACCGGTGGCGGTGCTGGATTAGTCTTGTGATATGGTCTCCAGTCAAACCTTCTAACTACATTTTCTTTGGACACCTCCACTCCAGTCGGGCAGCCAAGGTTCCCATTCACACTGCCAGTGGTTTGGGCACCAGAAATCGTGTGACAGGTTTCCTTTACATGAAGCTGTAAGACAAATGAAGGAAATCAATGTTCAAGTAGGTCAAGGTTGCGAAATAGGACGTAAGCTGGCGGCAGCGAGGAGCTGGAAAAAATGCAGTGTAGAAAAGTCAGTTCTGCCATATCCTTCAATCAAAAGCTTAAATATAGTGTATCATTCTAAAAATAATAGAATAAATCCTTTATTGGTTCAGTAACGATGAATCTTTAATGTCAACATGAACTGAGACATTATATCGTCTATCTATCGTCTATCTATTTATCTATCATCTATCTACCTTCTATCTTTCTAACTTCTATCGATCTATCTCCATCCATCTTACAACCAGCCATGCTTGTACATGGACATGCAATTAAACACCGTTTACATGTGGAGGGCCCTATGGCACACCAGTGAGTATATAATAAAGCCTAAGCTCGGCAGGCGCAGACTAGTTTTCCCCAGAGTTTTCCTTTTAACCAAGCACTAATCATATACCTTAGTACTTGTCGTCTCTCTGAAAGAAATGTAAAGATTTGCATACCAGAGAGAACTATAAAACCTGCACGGCCATTAATTACATACAATTTGTGCTTTATAACCTGGCCAGGATCCAGTGAGAAATGCCTGTGGCAATCTGCAATACTTTCCCACTCGTTCACTCTTCACTATGGATGGCGAATATTTAACCTGAAGTTTCCTTCATGGAGAACAGATGACAGTACACATCCACAAACTTTCATATCCTTCGCAGACCTTGGCGAAAAGGAGCAATATGATACATTTCAACACTGCCCAGATTGTGTGTGCAGTGAATTGACGACTAATTCGAAATTAATAGCAATGTCACCTGATTTGGTGCCTAGCCAGCACGTTATGAAATATGGGTAAGGCAATACCTGCTTCAGGGCAGACTAGCATTAAAGGGGTATTCTCAAGTGTAGAAGTTGTTCCCTAGTCATAGATTGGGGATAAATGCTGCTGACCAGGGGGCGCGCTTTTCCATGTGCCCATCGGCCTCCACCTAGCAATGTGATCGGTGGGTGCTCATGGGAAAAAAATGTTATGTTGGGAAGGGGTTAATGTTATGTCTGCTCGCTGTCTACTGATTTATTTTGTCTTTATCATAGAAAATTAAAGAATTTACAAATTTTTCATGAAAACATCCTACGTTCTAAAGATGATCGGTGGATAGCCACATGTCCAGTTTTTGAAATTCCAGGTGATATTTGACACATTGGCCTGTATTATGCAGCATTGCATGCTGGACGTTTGAATGAATGGGCAAGCTACATAAGGCACAGAACAACCAGGCCCACCAGTGCGAGAGCCACTCAGTCGTTTTGGTGGGCCTGGACCTGCTGCTCCCTATTCTGGCTTATATAATGGTGTCCCCTAATTGGGCTCATCTACATAGGTCTTCCTTTTTTTTCTATGTCCCACATATGCTGGGTCGAATACTCCAAAGTATATGCTCTAATTATAATTTAAGCAAAGTTAAACCCACATTCTCTATCGTTATATGGCATGCACCTGCCCGGTAATCCGTGCTTGATAGTTGGTAATAGTGGAATGAAGAAATATGCCACCAGAGCGGTTTCCCACCCATTATCATTACAGGACAATGGCGCTGCCAACTAAAAAGTTTACAATGATCTATTTCCTTGTTTATCAACACGTCGCTCCCCGTCTGTTCTCGTCTGTCTCACAGTTGTACAGTTTTCCCAAAGCTTTTCTTTGTTAAAGGGGGCCATTCTGTTTATAGAGGTTTTTAATTGCTTGCATAAACAAAGTTTTGACAATACAATTATTTTGTATTCTCCAATTAAAGCCCTTTCACTGCACAATTTAATTACAAAAATCAAGGCACCCCATGCAGAGCATTTTCCTAACCTGTGTTGATATTAGACTAATAAGCAGCCGGTTTACAATCCAGAGCCGACGTAATGTACCATTAACATGATTGTTCAAATGTGCGGAAAACCTGACTGCATTTTGCAATAATATAATGAAAGTAAATCTACACGACCATTGTACAAGCTGTGTCCTCAAAGACATGGAAATTGTGAATGTCGGGGGGCTGAGGTGGGCATCCATATAGATCAATCCTGATAGTTTATTTGTCTTATCAAGCATTTTGATAGCCAAGTAAAGCTTCGCTAAGGCTCAACATTCCTCATCTTTTCTGTTGACTGATGTATTTTATTGCAGAGACCAAATAAAGAATCTGTCTTTATCGGAAGTGAGACGTTTTCTACCTTTTATACTGCACATTATAGTAAATTTTATGTGATCATTTGAAATCAGAATCATTTTTATTTATTTTTTGATAAAAAGCAGTTTTTTTAGTTCCAGGATTTGCTTTGTCATAATTTATCCACAAACACTTCCTTTCCGCTTTGTCTATATACACCTCGAGGTATAGATGGTGTACAGCCTTCTCCCCCAGAAACTAGAGTGACAGATGAATACAAAACCTCAACTGTGTTTATATAGTATTTGTTTAGAACACGATTTGACTCTGCCTACTCTGACCCAGTCTACACAACAAAGCTGAAGAGTGTGCCACAGATGACAGGCACAGTCTACCTGTTGTGTTTGCTCTGGAGGCTCGTCTGAAAACGAATTCTGCTTGAAGGATACAATGCTTTGTTGTTAAATTGAACTATATGAACTTGGCCTAGGACTGACCAAGACGGATGGTTTAGTCACATTCCTCATATTTGAGTCATAGGAACTTATCTAGAATCCCAGCATCTATTCATAAATAACTAATATCGAATGTCTCATCATAATTATTAACCATTCTTTTTAACCTGCCTCCAATTATTAATCTTTAGTGATCACTAACTGGGATTTCCAGCACCCTGTCTGAGAATTTTGGCTAGATCTTATTCTGTACATGTGCCTTGTGTTAATTAACGAGGAACCCTAGCATACTGGAATTTGATTGATTTCTATGCTAATCATCAACATTTTTTTTTTTTTTTTTTACTCGATAGCGATGACCTATGAATGTCTTAGTAATTTCATAATTTACTATATTTGCTACATTAATTAAATTATTTAAAAAATAAATGGTGGAACAGTGCACGGAGGTACATTGAACACCCGGACTTGCATATATGAGTAAAGTTGATTTTTCTGGACAACATTGCAAGCTGCAAAAAATGAAAGAAAGTCTTTTTATAAGGGCTAAGCCCCCTTTAAGGGTATGTAGCTGGTATAGAATGCAGTTTGGGGCTGGCGGACCCCCTTTAAGAGGTGGTTTTACATAGAAACGGTGCATTCTTGCTCTTATTCCTGTATTGCCATTTTCATGTCTTATAGATGTCGTTATATAAAGAGCCATATTTGAGCAATTTTATATTAAGGAATCCCTTTGCCATAGTATAAGAGGATTTCCGCCTCTGTATTTTAGCAGTATCCTATCGTCACAGCATTGTTTGATGCATGGGCCATCGTTAAATTTAAAGCTGACATTGCTATAGTAAAACAATACCATCCATTCGTTTTATTGCTAATGTTATGGCCGTAATGAATAGGCTGTAAATTAGAATTGGCATTAAAGGCTGGTAACGTTAGGCGCAGGGCTCCGTCCAGCCCTGTTCTTCTGTATTGGAACTCCAGCAAATCACCCAAGATGAAATCCGACTGACCAAGCCGCTGACCACTGAAAGCTTTCTTGCCCATAACTTTTCATGAAACATTTATTATGTCATGTAGCTTTAAAAATATAGGACCATCATAAAACCTAATTTTACAGCAAATTAAAGTGCCATCTTTATTGTCCTCCAAGGATTTATTGATTTACAATCACTGTGTTTAGAGGAGACGACTTGTCTCGGCGAGCTCTCGGATGTGGAGCACTTCTCATGCAATCCTAAACCTTTTAGTTCTTATTTATCCACGCAAGGCTTCACTAATCAAACGTGCGCTCCTCATATTAAACAAAGCTTTTTCAATGTAAGGAGATGAAGTAATGGCAAAGGACTTGTGTGATAAGTGGCTGTAGGTTTACAGTAATGCGTATTTAAAGGAATCCTGTCAAGGAGATTTACCCCTATAATGTATTAGGATCACTTTATTAGGCTCCCAATAACGGTTTTAATACCTTTTTATTATCACCGTTACTGCAGGCTATGTAAAAAATAATCATTTTTGAGCTTTGCACACTTGTATCCGGACTAGTCGCTCATCCCTGCAGTTTTGCTGGTAATACTTTTAGCGTCCATATACAAGGAAGACACCTAGGACGCGTTTATCTTGCACAATTGTCAGGAAACGCTTGTTCATCTGATGCAATAATGTTTAAGCTGGCGTAAAAATCTGCGTTCTCAACAGCACATTGCTCTGTGTAAACAGGACCTGTGCTGCTGAGATCTATGGCAATCTATCTACTAATTGTCCTGTGCACATTGTAAGCGATATCGGCCTGTCTAAAAAGGCTGTTAATCAACTAACGTAGCCGATCAGCGGTTGTTTAATGCCACAGATTATAGAGTGTAAACAAGACTTGAGTGTTGTCCTTGGAAGCAGTTTTGCCAGGTTTTATGGTAACAATCAAAATAATGTTCCTTGCATTCATCATTTTATATTTATTAGAGGTTGGCCACTGCTTAATTGATGGCCTCTTCTTAGGATAGGCCATCAATACCTGATCGGTGGAGGTGCAATACTTGGCACCCCCTTCCAATCAGCTGTCAACTGTCCCGACTGCAGGCCCTACATACTGGTTGTCCTATATCAAATGAATATGGGGTTATCTGTAGTACCGGGCCGCAGCCACTATAGTTTTGATGGAGTTGCTGTGTTCTGGCAGCATATGAGAACATCCGTCCGACTTCGGTAACAGCTGATTGGAATGGGTGCAGGGTGTCTGTTTCTGTGAACTCGTTGACTTGCATGGCCGAGTGCTTTGGACAAGCAGCAACTGTTCAAGGAAAAATAGGATATGTACACAGCCCCATAGACTAACACTGGTCCGAGAGCGATCCAATGTTTTGTTGGTTTGAAATTGAACCGAAAATATGGTCATCTGCATCTGCCGTAAGGGTAGGCAATCAGTAAGAAAGTGGTGGCCAACCTCTGTAAATAGTGACATCAGTGGAGGTCCTTAATCTAATCATCTCCCACTAATATATTGATATCTATAAAGTTTGTTTGGAAGTTGCGGAAATCTAAGAACCTGGAATGTTGTCTCTGTGGATCCCAGTCATGTGCTCCATGTAGGAAAATGGTAAAACACTTTCAGGAATCCTCTTAAAAAATAATCATTAGGTTTTTTTGTCTTGAAACTGCATAAGTAGTGTCAATGTAAAAGATAGCGCTGTTTTAGGGAAAGCACCTGCCATAGCCGCATACAACTGGGGAGTGACGGCATGTAAATCTGTCTGTGATAATCCAGTGCTTCGGTTTATTTCCCTCCACAAGTTGCAGATTTGTTTTCCTCCGAGTCCTGATTGTGGAATTACCAGCCCTTTCTAAATGAAGATTTCTTTTTCTTACTTTCCCCAAGGTTATTTGTGGTTGCTTAATAAGGCTTTTGTTGTATTCATCCGACAGGAATGTGTGAGTTGTCTAAAGTGATAGGCATTCATGTGTAGCCAGACATCCACATGAGCTAATAGTTTATCCTCTTTTCAAGTTTAATTTCGGTACAGACTTGGAGGAGTCGGTCTTCCACCTATGTCACTGTCAGTAGGAAGGGGAAAAAGCAGATGTTGGGACTCTAATTGAATATGGAAATTGTCTCAGACACGGGCTTTGGAGAGGCATCAAAATGTTCATAAATGAAATCCAGAAAGTCCTCATGTTTTCTTCAACATTCTCCGTGTCACTCCCACTGCCACAGATCTATGGTACATGGCTGTGCATGTTACATCATAGAACACATCATGTGAACACACAACCGTATGTTACGTTGATATAATCCACATACATAGTTGTTTCTTTTCATATATTGAGTCTTAGTTACAAGTGCAAGGCTTGTTCACACACAGCGGTTTACAGTACCAGCCATGTAAATGAGATTTCTGAAATCTCATGCACATACTGCTTATTTTTCCTTGCAGGTTTTAAACATCAAAGCATTTTTTTTTATTTTACTTCTTCATTCTTTCAGCATTTATGGGAAAAATGCAAGTAAAAATGCATGAAAAACATCTACAAAAAAGTATCAAGAACATATGTATTTTATATTTTATGATTTTCTCACTAACACTGTTTTTTGGGGCTTAAAATTCTGCTGCAAATACTCAGCGAGGGCACATAGCCTAATAGTCTATTCTCATCCACAGCCTCTGTAGTCCTCTGAGCGCATATCTCCTACCCGTTATTGATGGCAAAACCTGTGCTCATGACTTTATCTTGTCATTTACCTTCAGAGAAGTTCAGCCTTTCTACCCAATCACAACCGAGCCTTGGAGTGGGGTGCCATATGAGAAGACCAAGACTATTAAAGACCTGTGAATAGCTGGGAGCCCTATTGGACTTCTTGCATTGGGGTCCACCACGGTTTCTATCTTTCTGCACAGTTGTGTTATGTAGAAAGCGCTTCATTCTCCAGAATACAGCGCAGAACAGAGAACATCATAGGAGTGTGTCTCATGACAAGCCAGAAGGATCACCGACTCCAGAAAAATTAGATTTTTTGATAATAGTACTTTATAGTATTAATTTAATTGGGGATCAAAACTTTTCTTAAACTCAAAATGTATGAGTTTGTATTTTCTTGTACTTATTCAACTTTTAATTAAATTACCAACTTTTTGTTAGTGTTACACTAATGATATTGGACATATATCCTCAGCAAGGTTCAATCATGGTTCAACAGGTTACAAGTAAAGCAGTCAATGAGAAATATTCCATCCTGTCAAGTTATTGGCTCTGAATAGGGCTTTTTGTCTGATGGGATTTTGAGGCCCCAATATTGTCAGTCTGGGTTTCCTGGAGGATTCTCTTGCTGGTCCAACACTGGTCTTGGTGCCTTTTCTGTGCCCTTTTTTGGGGGGACAGAAAATGGCATGATAGCCACTGTATTGAAGACAGGTGTTGAATCAGCCCTTTGCTCTCTCTTAATTACATTGTTATGCAATATTGTATCCCGTCCTGTATACTGTTCAGCTTTTGTGTTAAGAGCTTAAGGGAATTGGTGAGTAGGATCAACCCTCCTAAGCAGTCTATATGGGCGTCAAGGTCATAGAAAGTTGGAATAAAATGATACCTTTACATCTGTAATCTGATGTCTTATTCGAGAAAAATCCATGTTTTTCTTAATATGTAAATGAGCTGTTCAGATCTATGGGCCAACACTGATCATCTGCCTCCAGAGATTATTTTAAATAAAAGGGGGAGTTACCAGTGTGAGACATGTGATGACGGACAGTCTGCTCTGCTGATATACATGTCTTACACTGGTAACTCCTCCTTTCATTTAAAATAAGCCATAGAGGCTGATTCTCGGGGAGATCTGTGTCCGGCCCATAGATCTCAACAGCTCATTTACATTTTAAGAAATGCATGGATTTCTCAGGATTAAGACATTAGAGTTATCACTTTATTCAACTTCCTATGACTGCTTAGAATAAAAGGGTTGATCCTACTGACAGATTCCCTTTAAGACCCCTTCACATGGACCCTTTCATATAATCAGTTGGACTAGTATTCATAGGAACTCTTATTCTTCATCATTGTCCTGTGTAAATATGTGCAATGATCGTCAGACAAGCGAGCAACCTTTTTAGCAAATACCTTCTATACTTGCCTAGAAATGCTTGCAAATCCCTTTGTTCATACAATCGACCCTCCCAATTATTAGCGCATAATACTGTGGGAGTAAAAATCTAAAAATTATACACTACTAAAACATGTTTATCATCACGTGTCCATTGCTCTAAGGCAATATTAGGACAGCCCTAAAACTACCAAAATCAAAATATAATCTAGCTTCACAAACTCCACTCGGTTCCTTCTCGCGTGAACGTGTTAGACAGATCATGTCTTCTGTACGCTTGTCATTCTGTAAATTGGACCCTGTGAGTAATAATCCTAAATGGGTTGGTCTTGCCCTTGTCACATCTTCAGGGAGACTTTATTGGATAACATTCTTAACCTTTGCTTGCAGGTCACATGGAGACCTAAGGTGGGGGACATTGTATATTTTAGACTCCTGCATTAGCTGTCAGTTGTATGTGATAATTAGATTTCTAATTTTTTTTATCTAGATTCAACATTTGAAAAAAAAATCTTTCTTGATGTGTGTATAATATTATCTTGTTTGGAACACGCTGGGTTTTATGGAGAGCATTTACTTTAACCTTTTGTAAAGTGTGTATACGTTTTCACTTTTTTTAATGGACTAAATAATATTTGATTATATATATATATTAAGAAAATTTGGCAGCACTAGCAAAAGAAGCCGAGTGCAATAAAACCTGTTAAGGTGATGTCCAAACCTCCAAAATAGAAAATAAGAAAAAAAACAGGCAGCACTCCAAAAATTAAAATGAAATACCGTGGCTTTGCTGATCCATTAGCCTTTCCGGGCTTCCCCATTGACTGGACTAATTTTATAAATGGGTGAGCTGGATTGTTTTGTTTATTTGAACCTTCTAGTAGCTGTTCTGTGCCGCATCCCAACTGATCATATCTGGCTGGCACTAAGAACAGCTGTTTAGAGATTATCAAACCCAAGCTGTAAAGTTTGTGGTTCGCATCAGGTGCTGAATTCCGAACACTGAATTCTCCTGAAAGTCCGTTTTACAGTCCAAGAAGTTTGGGGGGAGCGAGAGAGATTTTCCAGCTCCAAAATTCAGGTCCCAATTGATGGGGGTTAAGGTTCTGGTTCAAATTCGGGGACAGTTCTGGTACCTGTTCTGAACTTTGGACTAAAGTTCAGATTAACACGAACTTCCACAGGTCCACTCACTCTTATAGCTGATGAATGGAGTCAGATTTGGATTGGAGCACCGGGACAGACACTGGACGATTGTCCTGTGGACCCAGGTCCTTGGTGGGCCCCCGAGCAGGATGTAGCAGGGGCCCGCTGGTTTCAATTGAATTTTGCATCTGAGGACGCACATTCTCTTAAAATGTATTGCGGTGCAGAAAGTCTGCACCACAATAGTTAACATGGGGTCAATTCCTCCTGTGGGCCCCAGACACCCCAGTCCGACACTGAGTGGAGGTACCCTGTGTCGGACCCCTCCTAATCTGATAGTAGTAATAATAAAAAAAGTAGTGGCGCAACCCTTTAAGCAGTACACTGATCCCGTTAAAATCAGTATGTTATCGATGTAATGGATGGGATAAGATGGATCCTCCAGCGTTATGGCTACAAAGGTTCCTAAATTGGATATTTCAAAATTGCTCTTATAAAGCAGCAGACATCCCCATAACTAACTTACTCACTTACCGGCAAGTGATTTTATAGGAAAATGTTGCGAGGAGCTGCTCAGCCGAGCTGTCATTATGGAAACATTTACTGGTTATACCAGATTTTTGGCTGTAATCTGACTTAATATCAGAGCGTATACCGTATTCTCAGATGTTAGAACTTGCCTCATGTCCATGTACCAGCGGTCACTGACTGGCTGAAATATTGATGCTGACTCCCTTAAACTGACACTTGTTTTTTTCTGAGTCCAAAATCTCATCCGGTCCATACTATGACGGATTTTGTGAATTGCAGAGTCTGCCTCACAGTTGCTCGTCTTTGTTATTAACGGAGCTTTCTTGAGAGCGCTTCATTGTCTCCTTCCAACGTACAAAGGAGCGAGATTGTCAGAGCGACGCCTGTGAATGAGAAGTGAAGGCCATGTCAGCAGCACGTCTGTAATGAACTTCGGAATCACTTAAGCACATCATTTCTTATGCAGCGACTACTAGTAACACGACAGGAACAATCCCAGTGTTATTTTTCTCCTATAAATGTTGCTGTCACTTCTGCTTAGCCGCTTCATTACGTGGCTCACAAAGTACATTTTCTATCCCTTTGATATGCAATGGGGCTTTTTTTTCCAAGTTGTCAAGAAATTCTCAATTGCTTTATACTAGCGTTCATACAAAGACATGTTTTCTATTAGATTGTTGTTTCCGTCTGTTGAATCAACAGTAAGCGCTGGGATTTTAATCGCCCTGTGCGGTAATGTAACAAAACTGTGCTCTGATTGTAGAGGATCGGTCAGTAGTAAAATTCTCAGACATTGATGTATAATTAAAGGGAACCTGTCACATTGTACAGTACCTAATATATTCATATACTTTATGGAAAAGGTTCAGTGTTACTTGTATTTTATTCAGTGAGATCCATGGTGTTTGTGTGCGTAGGAGTCCAGTGGGCGGTCCTACTATTGATTGACAGCTATCAGCCTGCACAATCATACAGGGAAAACTGTCACTCACTGAATAGGACCGCCTTCCGGACTTGTGTGTTCTCCCCGTGTTTGCGTGGGTTTCCTCCCATGCTCCAAGGGCATACTGATAGGAATCTTAACTTGTGAGCTCCAATGGGGACAGTGCTGATGTCTGTAAAGCGCTGTGGATTCAGATAACGCTGTATAAGCAAAGCATAATAATAATAATACAAGCACAAGGGATTTCAATGAATAAAATACAAGTTTTACTGTAACTTTTGCCTCCAAGAATGTATATTACAATGTCAGCTCGCCCTGCTCCATGAGATCCTGCCTGCAGATCAGATACCATTTTCAACATGACAGTTTCCCTTTAGACCTCAAAGAGAATGTCGCCCCATTTGAGCATTTTTAGCTATTAATATGGTCAAACAGGTTGTGTACCGCTGAAATTAGTCATACCTGTATGCCTCCTGGATGATGCCTTGTTCAATTATCCTCTTTTTTTCCCTTTGTTAATGGATCTTCCAGGCTATGGGGCACATGCTGCCCAGAGGATAAGACTGCCTCTCTCCTCTTCTGATTAGTACTCCTACTGCAACGTATTGCATGCGTCATGTAGTAATAATGTCGCATCGGGCCTACAAATCAGAAGAGCCGTTGGGGCAGGTAACGCAAGGTTTGCATGACTTTGGTATGGCCGCCACAGATGACCAGTGTGGCCGCTGGACCAGTGTTCTACAAATCTTTTTCTTGAACTTGAAGGCCAAAGCTTAGGCAGAAGAGGTTGGTTTCACTATTGAAATGACCCGTCAGCTAGTCCCCATCACACTTGACCACTGATGGCATGCCAACACCGGAAACGTTCTCCTGTATCGAGCACAAGCCAGATGTTGAGCTGCAAGAATCACCAGGAAACAATGATATCTGAACAGAGGAACCTTTAATAACTTAAATAATTTTTTTTTTTTTTAACTGGACTTGTCCTTTAATGCAACGTGTGTCTGATGCATTACTTTAAAGGGCATTTCCTTTCTTTTTTAAACTTCTAATGTATCATCATCACACCACTTTTGGGTGTCTGTAAGCTGAAAACCGCCAATAACAAGAATGATGGGTCAGATTAAAATTTATGGAAGCTGCACCACCATTTCCATTAATGCTAAAAGCTTGAAAGTGTCTTGTGCGAACTTAAACAGCTTTTGAGTTTCGAGATGTTTTCCAATTAAATGCATCTTCTATCCACAGTGTAGATGGTAGATGTTTGATTGCTTTGGGTCTGATCGCTGGGTCCCACAGACTGTGGCCCCCAATAATTCAAAATCCAATGTAAGTGGAGCCATGCATGCTTGACCACCCCTCTATTCACTGCTCTGGTACTCATGACACGGCTTCCATATGTCCACAGCCTTGACGATCAGAGACTCTCTGTTAACGTAATGCTCATACATGAGCCATTTATTTTCAGTCAGTAAAAAGAAACCGCAGTAGAGTTTGTTGATCTGATTTGGCCACAAGAAAAATACTGAAATTTGATTTATGCAAGTCCAAAATGAGATAGGCTCTTCAAAATACTATGTAGATAAAGTGACGTTTTGGGAACAACCCCATATCAGCCCAAAACTAAAATTTCATAAGGTCTGTCTCTCCACTTTACTTTGGCATTACTCTTGATTTTTTTACGTTTTTGGATTATAAAAGAATGAAATATCTCTTTATTTTGAATGCAAGTGTCTTACGCTTATCTCTTCAATCTGGTTTGAAGCTTGAAAGGATCATTTTGACGCCTCAATCTTCATTGTCTGAATCGTTTTTGTTAAGCTGTGAGATGATATGGGTTGGATGTGGGGAAAAAGTGAAGTTGTCCAATGGACCCTTTCACTAGCATGACTACTCGGAGGAGAGGTCAAGTTTTCTCTTGGGTGTAGCGTAGTCTAAGGGTAGGTGTTTTCGTTAGCCTGATTTGGGACTTTCAGAGTTATATGCTGTAATAGCTAGTTTCTTGAGTCTTTCAAATCATTTGTGACAGAATTATCTGATTTTATCGTTGGCCAAATAGCTATTTTGTCTTTTCCAATTCAGTATTATGGTATATATGTTAGCTGTGTCTGAATTACAGCTGCAGTATAACTCGGCCGTTGGCTTTTTTGTTTTATTATAATTTTAAGAAACCTCATTCAACGTGTACTCAGTTTGGGTCTGATGCCTACAAAGCCAAGTGATCAAGTCTCCAGAAATCCAGCTTGGATCCACCTGGTGGCTTCTGGCAATTTCTAATAAAGAGAACGTGTCAGATCTCTCAACGTGTCTGTTTTAGTAAATAGTTTATTTCCCTATAATATCATAATTCTGGAACATTCCTCTCATATTCCTTCTAAAAATGTATATATAACAAGACAACCAGGCATTACGGTTTCCCCCTTTTGAGAAGGGGAAATACCTACACTGTCTGGTTCTTTCAGCTCGGAGTAAAAAGCAATGGAGTCTGTGGGGAACATCCACAACTATTAGCATCCAGTTATTGGTTTATTCGTACCTTTCCTGGAGGAATAGTGCAATGTAGAGTTGTAAGAAAAGATGCTCCAGCGTAATGTCTCAACAAGTGGCTACAATCCCTATTCATTTGTTGGGTAATAGGTTTCATGTACCTCTGCTGCTATGGCTCCTGTGTTCTGCTGTGGCCCTGCTGGATTGGCTCGCTAGTCTCCTGCTTTGGCGGCTGAAGTGTCTGGTTGCTCAGGCACTTACCGCCTGAAGTTGAAACCAAGTTAGATGGCCAATTTAAAAGGGAATCGCCCTGTCATGCCCTACCTGCTGATGTAAGGATGTTCTAAAACAGACATGAGGAGAACTGACTGTTTTTATGCCATGATCTCAAATACAGCAATTCTCTCTAAGGAAAATTATTTAGTTTCCCTGCAGGCAGAGCAGGCGAATTGAAGTACTACACGGTTGTCTTGAAATAAATAGGATATCACATATATAATATATGCACATTACACATATATACACATTACACACATACATATTAGACACATGAACACACACGTGTGTATGTACAGTTGAAACAAGAAGTTTACATACACTATATAAAAGACACACATGCATGTTTTTCTCAATATCTGACATGAAATGAGAATAAACCTTTCCTGTTTAGGTCAGTTAGGGTTACCATAATTATTTGCCAAATGCCAGAATAATGAGAGAGAGAATGTTTTAAGGCATTTTTATTACTTACTGCAAAGTCAAAAGTTTACATACATTTCATTAGTATTTGGTACCATTACCCTTAAACTGAATGACTTGAGTCAAAAATTTTGGGATATCCTTCCACAAGCTTCTCACAATAGTTGGTCGGAATTTGGACCCATTCCTCCTGACAAAACTGGTGCAACTGATCCAGGTTGCAGGTTGCTGTGCTCGCACCGACCTTTTCAGCTTTGCCCATAAATTTTCAATAGGATTGAGATCAGGGCTTTGTGATGGCCACTCCAAAACATTGACTTTATCATTAAGCCACTTTGTTACCATTTTGGCAATATGCTTCAGGTCATTGTCCATTTGGAAGACCCATTTCCGCTCAAGCTTTAATTTAACTTCCTGGCTGATGTCTTGAGATGTTTCTTCAGTATTGCCGCATAATCTTCTTTTCTCATGATGCCTCTATTTTGTGAAGTGCACCAGTCCCTCCTGCAGCAAAACAACCCCACAACATGATGCTGCCACCACCGTGTTTCACAGCTGGGGTGGTGTTCTCAGGCTTCCAAGCTTCTCCATTTTAACTCCAAACGTAATGATGGTCATTATGTCCAAAAAGTTCAGTTTTAGTTTCATCAGACCACAGGACATGTCTCCAAAAATTAAGGTCTGTGTTCCTTTGTGCATTTCCAAACATTGGTCTGGCTTTTTCATGTTTCTTTTGGTGTAATGACTTCTTCCTGGCAGATTGGCCTTTCAGCCCTAGTTGATACAGTACTCGTTTAACTGTGGATATTGTCACAATCTTACCAGCTTCCACCATCATCGTCACAAGGTCTTTTGCTTTTGTCCTTGGGTTGATATTCACATGTTGGACCAAAGCATGTTCATCTCTGGGACACAGAACTCGTCTTGTTCCTGAGCGGTATGATGGCTGGACATTCCCATCTTGTTTGTCCTGATATCTTGGCTGATTTCTTGAGGCTTAACCATGATGCAACACAAAGAAGTAGTGTGTTTCAGGTGTGCGTTAAAATGCATCCACAGGTGTGTCTCTAATTATCAGAAGCTTCCAAACACATGACATCATCATATGGGCAGTCCAGAATTGTTTAAAGGCATAGTAATCTTAGTGTATGTAAATGTTTGACTTTGCAGTAAGTAATGAAAATGCCTTAAACTATTCTCTCTCTCATTATTCTGGCATTTGGCAAATATTAATAATTCTGTTAATCCTAACTGACCCAAAACGGGAAAGGTTTATTTCATGTCAGATATTGAGAAAAACATGCATATGTGTATTTTATATAGTGTAAGCAAACTTCTGGTTTCAACTGTATATATCTGTGTGAATATATATTATTTATATTCATTTTTTTTTTTTTATAATCCATCCCTTACTTATACTTCTCAACAACTTTGTCCCTGACTTGTTTGGAGATCTCCTTGGTCTTCATGGTGTTTGGTTAGTGTTGCCTCTTTATTAATCCTGTTGGAGCCTCTTCGGCCTTTCAGAGACGGTGTGTATTTACTGACACACTATGTGATACTTTGATTACACATGTGCACTTCCTTTCACTAAGCAGGTGACTTGTGAAGGTAATTGCATACACCAGAAATTTTTAGGGGTTTAATCGGAAAAAGGGTGAATGCATATGCACACTCTAATTTATGGGATCAAATAACTAAAAATTGAATTTATTCCTATATTTTTCTCATTTCACTTCACCAATGTACACTATTTAGTGCTGATACATCACACATGGGTTGTAATGCAAAAAAATAGGTAAAAAGCCAAGAGGGTGAATACTTTTGCAAGCCACTATATAAATGTCTATGCCTGCATATACATAAACATAATCTCAGTCCGTGGACTATAGTGCCAATAGTTATGGAAGAAATTCTGCTGTAATAATAATGTGGTAATTCTTCCATAACACCGGCCATTCTTTGCATTCGATCTCCACCATGTCTTATAAAAGGGGGAAGCATATAAGGCCTGGTTCTATAACCATAAAGCACATAGCCTTTACAGTATACATTGTGAACACATTCATACCTGTTTTTTAATTTTTTGATTACATTTTTTCTTAGAGACAAATGGTCATGACAATCCTATAAGCGTCGGCACCTGAGCGTGCCGGATTATCAGCCATGCTCCCACTTACTCGGTAAGGACCTCACATCTGGAGAGCTGTACGATTAAGAGTTGGAATAACAAAAAGATCATTAACGTCCTACCCAGAAATATACTGTCAGACCGCTGTCTGGTTTCACTCCCAACATCTGGCACAGTATGAATTTGGAAGGGACACAAACTCCAATTAATTCCGCAATGTGTGTGCTTTTTTAAGACCGTTTCCCAGGTTGTATTAAATATAAAATGGTTGCATATATGGGATTGTATAGTGACCTCCTATGTCACATTTATGTCTTTTCTTCTACCTTCATGCTGTTTGATCGTTCTCCTAAATAAATGCGGCGTAGATCTAGTCCGGAGACTTCATATATTTACTATGTGGGGAAGCAGCTTTAATTTGACACAGACCAGTCATGTTGAGTGTTTTCACAGCATGCTTACATTACAGCCCAGCTGTTCAACTACTACAGTAAAAAGATGGCTATCTGATTATCAGTGCACATGCAAGGAAAACGTGCCTCCCCCCATTAACATCCAGTGTTACAGACAAGTTCCATCTGATTGTCTCCGCACAATATGGTGGATCTCCAGCTGTTCTGGAAGCACCGCTCCAAGGATGTGCTGCTATATCCAACGACTCGCGCTTGTGTTCTCCTACGTAGGGGACGGCCATACAACATTTTTATGTTCCGGAGACATTTAATGCTCAAATCCTCAGACGGGTATTTATCTGACTTTGTAAGCTAAACCGGATTTCACCGAATTGGGCAACTATCACGTTTGCTCCTCTGTCGACGTTTGTCACTATTGATACGAGAAAAAAAGCCACATGTTTTAAAATGGATCCATTCCAAAAACATAGCTTTTTGTAGTGTTTGGTAAAGTTCTGCCTTCATACTGTTTGTCCACCATAGGTGTTTGTTCACCATATTTCACAGCACAGATTACATACCTTATTAAATAGATGTTAGACCTGATGAGACGGATTCATTTATTATAAAAATCCAAGTTAGAATAGCAGTGTGATCCTGATATTAAAACAGCCATTGTAGGAGTTCATTTATAGAATGAAATAGCTGCTGATTGCTGGCGTTTTCAGTCTCCAGCCTCCCGGCTTGACTGACAGCTGCAGCTTATACTGAGCAGTGTGAGATCTCCGAAGCAGCAGGGAGGAGGGACACTGAGGATCTGTCTGGCTAGATGGGTAGAAATTACATGTCGTAAAGGATTATACAACCATTCTCATAAAGATGCCGTTTTCATTTTAAAAACCCATATCGGGTGTGAGATTTATTTAATAATGGATGCAGTTTGTATGGTAAAATCCAGTGACCACCTGCTTTAACTACATGGTGAAATAGACATGAAGCATTCTAATTCTGCATTGCTCTATTCTGTATGCAAGTAGAGATGTAATTGTATGGGAAGCATTTTAAAGACCTCTATTTATGGAGCAGTAGCATAAACTTTCTCTTAGTTTCCGTTTTTAATGTAGGGGTTCATCCAAACAGGACTAATATTCATCTGTGGAATATCTGCAGCTGCAAAAAAAAAAGCCTACACCAAATCATGTGATTTTTTTTTTTCCATTGCAAAGGGTGAGATCCGCTCTTAAAAATTGTAGAATAAATTGACATGCTGGGGATTGAAACATGGACATTTAAGCTGGAGGTTTATTGTACCTAATCAGATTTAGTAAAATCTCATCCACAATACTGCTATTGTAATAAATATACACTTTTTCTATCTAAAAAAAAAAGTGCGGAGAATCCATCCCAATGTGAGCCTACCCTAACAGTTGGGAAAAGGGTAAATTCATACGGTCCATGATACATTTTCTTGTTCCTGGACAGCGTCTGATGTCTCCACTCTGCCCATTCATGTGATAGTAGCTGGACTGCGCACACTGTCACCCTCCATACACAACAGCGGCTATAATTTAATAAAATATCTTCAATGTGTAGGTTGAAGGAATTAGGTGCAAACGCAATTTATATTAAAAATGAAAAATGTGTGCAAATGTTTTTTCTCAGTTATCTAAACCCCGACAAACACACAAAAGCCATATGTGGCATTATAAATGTTGTGTGTCTGTCAGTGTGCCACCTTTGCCAAATAATCGCGTTCACACTGAGTACGAAATCTGGAACAAATGGAAGATATTTTCTGTGTTCCTCTGGCATCTGGATAAATACGGATGTGAGCGTTATGCATTTTATGCTTGTGAAGTCATCAATACAAAACAATAGTCTCGGTTTATTCAGATGGAGATGCGGATGTGCAAAATTTCCTTTTGATTCATAATTCGATAATTAAAATAAATATTTTATTTTAAGGTGAGATTCTTTTTTTTCTATATTTTTTTTTTTTAGTCAAAGGAAATA
>VIAB01000532.1:270749-285094 GCA_009801035.1 Oophaga pumilio
GTATTACTGCAGAAAAACATTAATTAGTGAAGATTGAAATAATGAAATTGAAAAACTATTAGCTAGGAAAGAACTTAAGTAATATCTATGCATATAACATATTTTTTATTCCCATTAACGCTTCTCTTATTTCCACTCGTTGCTAGGTTGACAGCATGCACATAAAGTATAAAGCCTAATTCACATCTCATTTTGTGTCGTCTCCAGGCAGCTTTAAGTGCCTTGAAACAATTTTCAGAACAAGGACTAGATTCTGTTGAAGACGATCTCATGAAAGAAAATGGACCATTTGAGTAAGTTTTGTCTTGTAGTTCCATATTTTATTGTATAAGTGTTTAATGTATCTATTTTAGTAGAGTATAGTGGAAAGAATTTAGCCAAAACCCGTGTAAAGGAAAAGTCGAGAAGACTTCTATAGCTGCCAATAACATTCCAGCTCTCATTTTTCTAAGCTTCTGCTTAAAATTAAAGAAGCAACCCAGTTTGTTGCTATTGGCATCTTTTCAGTTACTTTGCACTGATCTGCCGCAATCTCCCACGTTACAGTTTTTCGTTTGAGGTCAATGTTTACACAATAGGAGCTGAAATGCTGTTGTGAAAGATTGTCGTGATGTCTAAATGGGGAGGTTACCATCTTACCTAAAGACATCATATACATCCGTGAAAAAATGAAGCAATCATCCCCCAACACAAATCCAAACATCGCCATATATCAATCACTTGAGACTTTAAAGACTATGGGCATGGAAAAATTGTTTTTGGTTACAAAGTACTAGGGGCGGTCTGCAAAATTCTTTACTCAATTTAATTTTCAGACCCTCTGTCTATTTTTGTATGCGAGTGTCCCTCTCGGTAATATAGGTTGGAAGTGAAGTTTGTTTGTATCCAGGGTACTGTGGTTTTCTCTCTCCCTGAGTTACTTTCTTCCCTCCCCTTTCTGTGGAAATCTGTGTGCAACCCCCTCCCTGCTGCCATCTCTCTTTTTTCACACATCAGTAGTTTTGATCATCATTTCATTAGTATCTGTATGCCAAAACCAGGGGTGTCTCCATACACCTGACAGGTGTCAATCTTACAATTATAGTTTTTTGCTGTAAGTTCCACTTCTGGTTTTGGCTTCCAAGTAGTGATGAAACATATTGATGTGTGAACATGGCCTATTACTGAGAGAATGGAAGGGCAGAGCAGAAAGCCATCAGCAACAGGAACTGTTTTAAAAAAGTACTTGGCTAAATAAAGGACTTGCACATTTACTTTCTGTAGCTGCAAAATGGCAGAGATTTTTTTTTTAATAAAGACTAATTTAGATAGTTGCTTACCTTTTGTATGAAAAGAGCAAAGGAACAAAAAAAAAATGTGCAAATCCTTTGAAGGATTTAAAAAAAAAAAAAAGTATTTGTTTCAGAAAGAACCCCACACGTGTCCAGGGTTTGTGTGTGATATTGCAGATCAATTCTATTGCTGTGAATCAAACGAAGCTGCAATGCCAGACACAGCCTGTGGATAATTGTGGAGCTGTTTTTGGTAGAAAATAGCCATGGCTTTCTTATCCTGTACATCCCTTTTAAATATCACTGCCCACCATCTCAACATTAACAGTTACAACCCTACTTGGCGGCCCATAGTTTTTCTGCACTCAGAGCAGTGAGGATTAATATTTACCATCGAACATTACATTTCTTAAAAAGAAAGACCATTTTACTAGATGATACATATAAACGAGGAAGCTTTGCCACCAATGTGCTGTAAGGGTAGCCATATTGGTAGTCAATTAGTCTTCCCATAATTAGGTGTAACTAAGAAATGGCTTTTTAATAACTTGACAAGAGTATAATTTACGTATTTTATTATTTTCTTTTACAGGGAAAATACTTCTTTGTACCGTGTAAGCCAAAAGACAGAAACATATTTAAAAATTGAGTCCTCGGGGGTCGATAATATTTAATGGCCAACTGAAAAGATGGTAACAAATAGCAGCTTTCGAGACTACTCCAGTTTCTCCAACTTTGCCTGATGAAGAGACCTGAGTAGTCTCAAAAGCTGTTGTTACCATCTTTTCAGCTAGCCATTAAAAGGTATCAGTCACCGAGGACTCGCGTTTTAAATATTCCTTTTTATGAATTATGCTGTGATTAATATTTAATGATGCTTCCATCTCAGAATGTCCCGTCTTATAGTCCGATCTTCAGAATAAATACGCGGAAGCATAAATTGCCATAAAGATGAAATGTCCCATGGTATAATATTGCAATAGACAGGTTTGTGTTGTCTCCTGATATCAACGGTAATTCCATCAGAGAGGTCTCCACATGATCTCATCATCGGGCTATCTGAACATAAATATTGTTGTTTCCTTTCAAAATGTCACCCCTTCGGTTGACCTCTGAATCTTCTGTGCCATCAGCTAATAAACATGTCTTGAGATGTACAGCCCTGGACCCTAAAGCTTCTTGTTAATGTATTAATCTTTCAGACAAGCCAAGCACCGTGGAGAGAAAGGAGACAATACGCAGGCTAACTCAGGCACCAGCGCTCAGGACTGCAAGGATTCAAAGGCCGTCGTCTAGGAGGTCCTCGGCGGCCGCTGCATCCTTATAAACCTGTCAACACGCAATAGGGTGTACGTGTACAAGGAAACGAATCACTAATACCATTAAACAAGTCTTATGTGAAGACAACACTATCCTAAAGCAAGAGATAATACACAGTACTGTTTATACTAAGAGGGGGATATATTCACATAAAGCACTTCCCCCAAAATTTGAGACCACATCTTTAATTGCTTTGAGACAACGGGAAATCTGATCTCACTAGTGCTTCAACTTAGTTTATTAACAGAGGTGTTAAGAGAAATTAAACTTAACTTTAACCAGCTAAACGTTTAAGAAAAATAAGAAAAAAAAAAGGTTAAGAAAAAACCACATTGGTTAGCGTTTTAGTGTTGTTTTACCGATATAATCTTAATTTTTTGTTTGTTTTTAGTAACTGCTTTGATATTTTAAGACTTAACCAATGACAGTGCTTAGTGCTTGTGAGAGTCTTAGTTGTTGTCTTCATATATATTCACTGCTTATCTTTTCTCGAAAGCAAAGCGCAGTCTGAAATACATTTACAGCATTTAGCGCGAAGATCCGAACTAACGGAAAAAAAAGATCAATCAATTCATGACCAACATTTGCTTAAAATACATGAGCTGATGTTTGTAGCATTAAGTCACAGTGTGCCCCGGAGTCCGCAGTTTAGGTACTATCCAACCTGTAACTATAGAAGAAAAAAAAAGTTTTTGTTTTTTTAAAGTTTACCATTTTATTTGTCCTTTAGCCTGCCCTACACGCTGTCGTGTGAAAAGCATTTACACCCATTGTGTTGTAATGACTCACAGTTACATCAACTGAGTGTTTTTAATACCTGCATTCTGCGCTCCGGCATCAGCTAGCCCAATGAAGACAAGCATGTATTAATGAGCAGGGAGATCTAATATGGCTGGATAGACAGTGTCACATATAACAAAAGGTTTGTGTTTATGAATTATGACTCTTATGTCTTGTTGCGGGACAGTGTATGGCCAAATGCAGTAAAACCACATCAGTTCATGTGTTAAACTGGCTTTGACTGTTTCTTTAATCATCATTCGTAGCTTTTGTTGGAATCTGTGTTGGGCTACAAACCAAATGAGGAGACACAAAAAAATGAGGAGACACAATTGTCACAGCAATATATTATTTGGATGATTGACAGATCTTTAGACAAAGATGAATCACTTTTTTTTATATAGGCTAAACCCCCATGCACATTAGACTAATGTCAGCTGAACTCGCCAATATCGACAGGTTCAGCTGATGGTCTAATATCTATGGTGGTGCCGGACTACTGTTGGTTGAGAGAATTCAATGGTGCATGCCCGATTTCGTTCATGTACGTTATTGTTCTCCTTGTGATAAGTTGCCTGCCGACGTGTCCTAGAGACAATAGGAGCGCTCTGCCGAACAAGTGCTCCTCTCTCTTTGGGAGGGTCTGCTGAGATGGCTGTCAGTTCAAGCATTGTTTGACCGACCCCAATCCCATGTGTTTGGCCAGTCCGAGAATGGATGATGTTCTGTATGAATGGCAGCACGTGGTTTAAGCAATTACTTATGTCTGTGAAGCACTGCAGCGTGTAAACCCTTCCATACGCAGAATGAGATTGCAAACTTTTTGGCTTGCTAAAAATTTTAACCATAAAATCCTGGTATTGAAATCACTGATGATCTTAAATGTGAAAATATAAATTAATATGAATCATTTGCAGTATTGTGGTGTGTAAAGCCAACATTAGAATAACTAGTTAGTAGAGATGAGATAAAACGATTGGCGCTACCCAACCTTGTCCAGCTGGCAACCACTTCAGTACTCCATGACTGGAGGACCAAGACCATTTTAATTTTATTGGTGGACCCTCGAATGCCAGCATCATGGTGCTTCCTATGTTTACTAGGCTCCTGTATGTCATGGCGTCACACGAGGCCTAGTAACATGATCTTATGCGACATCACGGTGTCATGGTTTGTCTGCCATTTAGTAATAAAGGGGACTACGAGCCCGGGGAGTCCATATCGTTTTCCTTATGCCCATTAGTCATTTGATATAGATTACAGATAATTTTCTGGTTTAAAATTAGTATCCTGAGATGTGACCATTGATTATGGTCGCTCGAAGCTGCCTAATGTAAAAGTGTGTCCTCTATCAATGTGGGTGTAGGGTGCCTCGCATCTGATGCAGATCATTAGCTATTTTAGTTGGCACACAGCGAGACATTTACAGATGTTTACATGCTCATACTCCATCACATATACACACACCACAGGAATGAATCCTCTCTGAAAATAGTGGACATGCAAATAAATTGGTTTCAATCTGTCGTGGTAAAAATGTGCTTTCGGGTTTATTGAAAAGATGTGAAGAAGTGGATATGCTCAATAAATTAAGAGGTCCAGAATGAATTTGACATTGAAACGCATGATAAACCCACAATACCATTTTACAAAGTACAACTGATGTCTTCATCCAAAGAAGCACAGCTTTCGGGATTATTAATATTCATCAATTCAAGATTATTCTTTAAATCTTCTATATCCTGGAGAGAAAAGCAAAAAAGTGGGTATTTTGTATGTGGTGGCAAAACAACACCAAGTCAGGTGAATGAACTCTGTATACTTCATGGGGGTCCTCTGGGGGGTTCTTGTGCAAATCCAACAGAAAAAAATGTGACTGCCATACTACAATGCATAGGTTCCAGCAAGCAAGATCTCTGATGTACAGCAACCATGTTTGTTGCTTCACAAAGCTTTTCTGGTTCAGCTTTATAGTCGAAAACTACCGTAGTTTACTAACTTGGCAGTTTCAGTGGATAACACTGTGGACTTTAATACAAATACAACCCAGGCAAAATTTGCTGGGAGTTCATATGTTCTCTCAATGTGATGGGTTTCTTCTATCTACTCCCACAATTCCTAGGCTGTGGCCCCATGGGTGGACGGGGACTGATGAGTGATGACAGTCCATGTACAGTGCTGCAGAATATGCTGTCGCTATATAATCAACGGGAAGTAATAACATGCTAACCTTTAGGTTCACTCAAAACACACACTTTGTTTTCAGCACAACGTGAGGGGACATGAAGAACGCAGAACAGGATGTTCTCTCAGGAATATTCCGTGCTACAGGATCTAAATGAGGTGCTCCGCAAAAAAAGACATTTAAACACTTTGAAGGAAGGCTGATGAATACAAGATGACCGTCATGAGTGCTGAATTATTGAGATCTTTCCATGGTAATGTTAAAGAGGTTTTTGCTCATAGGCGTTAAAAATTATCAGCTTCCTCTTATTTAAAATAGCAGAGATTTCATTACTGGTCCCTGCCCCAGATCCACCTCTCCACTGCTGCCCTTCGTGAGTGCTTACAAGCTGGTTGCTTATAGACTGCAGCGATTATCTCATGGTCACAATGCCATCAACGCTGCAGCCAATCACTGAGCTTAGCAGCTTTGACAGTGTAGACGACGTGAGCTGCTGAGCCCAGTTATTGGCTGCAGCGGTTACACGTGCTGTAGTCATGATGTCACCACTGCCTCCAGGACTACTTCTAGTAAAGTCATCAAGGTCTGCTATTCATATCCAGCCAGTTCTGTCATTCATTGCCTGAGTATCAGTTCCTGTACATTAGTGATGAGTCGATCCGGCACAAAGAGCCTGGATCCCGTCTGTGAGCAATGGGAGCCGGCACCCCAGAGAGAGCTGCTTGCAGTTTCTGGATGGCTCTCACTCCGTGTAAAATTACATTGTTCCATAGCTGATGAAACCAAAAGCCCTCCCATGGGCCCACCCTGAAAAATCCTCAGTTAATGGCTAGCTGCAGGTGAGAAGGGTTTTGACCACGTCATCAGACTCTATTCATTTTACAATAAATGTGTTCACCTACAGTGAACAATCATACACCCACTCAGGATCCCTCCATACAGCCACTTACAAGCATCAACTTCATTTCCATTTTTGCTAAACATCTGCTTCTGGAAAAATGGACAGTCAAATTTTCCTCAAGCCAACGTCAGTTGTTTGTTGAGATTTATTGAGCTGGACCTGCTGCGATCAGCTTAAAGGGGTTTTCTGTCATGAGACTATACTTTTAATAAAATATTTTGTATAGTAGCTTGTAGTGACACTTCAATCCCTTAACCTCTTCCTGGCCGGACTATATACCGTATTTTTCGGATTATAAGGCGCACTTTGTTTCCAAAAAATTTTGGGGGGAAATGGGGCTGCGTCTTATAATGCGGAAATGCCTTACTGGCTGCGGTGGAGCAGGGTCCCAGTGTCGCTGCTGGAGGAGGCAAGAGTGGAGCGTTGCTGCTGGCCGCAGGCTGGGATGAGGGGGTGTTCCAATGTGCGCCGCTGCACTGAGATCTCATCTCCTGAGATCTTGGTGCCAAGATCTCCATCTGCGAATGCCCTGGCAGCCATTTTCCCGGAGTCCACCTCACAGTAAACCATGTAAGTGTGTGGGCTCTAGGCTTTCACAAAATGTCGGCAGAGCCCACGCACAACCGAACACCCGCAGCGGCGTACATTGGAACACCCCCCTCATCGCGGCCTGCAGCAACGCTCCACTTTTGCCTCCTCCAGCAGCGACCCTGGAACCCCACTTCACCGCAGCCACCTCCCCCGGTAAGCAATAAAACATATGGATTATAAGAAGCACCATTTTATTAAAAAAAAATAATAAATTTCCTATTTTTCTCCTCAAAATTTGGGGTGCATCTTATAACCCAGTGCGTCTTATAATCCGCAAAATACGGTATTTTTTTTTTTTTTTTCATTTTCAATCTTTTCCTCCCCTTTTTCCAAGAACCATAACTTTTTTTTTTTTTTACTTTTCTGTCCACCTAACCATATGAGTGCTTGTTTTTTGCAGGACAGGTTGGACTTTTGAATAAAATCGTCCGTTTTATCATGTGATGCACTGGAAAGCGGAAAAAAATCCAAGTGCTTTGAAATTGCAAAAAAGTGCAATTTCACAGTTTCTAGGGAGGTATTTATTTACCATGATCACTATACAGTAAAACTGACCAGGCAATATGATTCACCCGATCAGTACAATTATGAAGATACCAAACATGTATAGTTTTTTTTTTTTAGGTGGTGAAAAGAAAATCGAAAATCGAAAACATGTTTTAAAAAAAAAAAAATGAAAAAAAAAAAAATTTTTGGAATATGGGCTCTCTAAGGACATTATTTTTGCTCTCTGAGCTGAGGTTTCTACTGATACCATTTTGGAGTAGATTTGGTTCTTATTGCATTATATTGTAATGTTGTAGCAGCCAAGAAAGTGATTCTGGTGTTTTTTTATATCCCCCCTCCCCCCCGTTATTCCATTTACCGATTGGTTTAATTTATTTGATATTTTTATAGATCGGACTTTTACGAACACACAGATACCAAACTTTTTTTTTAATTACCGGTATTTTATTTTTAATGGGGCGAAAGGGGAGTGATTTAAAATTTCATTTATTTTTCATATTTTTAAAAACTTTTTTTTGCTTTTTACTGTATTTTAATCCCCCTAGGGGACTCGAAGCAGCGATCATTATAAATAGCTCACACCTTGCTGCTTTTCCTGGTTCCCAGCTCTTGCTACACACAGATGTCCTTAATGAAGACCGCTCTTGGGCGTAACGTTGGACCATATCTTTTTTGACTCCTTGCCTGACCAAAATAAATAACTCTGCAGCGAGAACTACAGTCCCATTTTCTTTTTGTGGTGCTGAGGTTTCTACATCGACAATCCAACTCAGTCAAACAGCATAAATCCAATTTATACCCTTGTCTACATGAGCCCTCAACGATGGGCTAGCAATGTTTTAAACGCATGAAAAACCCTTTTCAGAAAAGAGCAGGAACCTTTTACCAAAGACATGAAAAAGGTTTGTGTCTTTTTGCCTTCATTAGAAACTCTAACTTGTAAACCCGTTTCAAAAACATTTTAGGTTTGCCCAAGAGACTGTAAACTCAAGGGTTGCCACATTTGAGCAGCGTCACGTTAATGTAAATCATGCTTTGGAAACTTGTTTGAGATGTATAAAGTAATCTGATTCTGCAGAATTAATAGAATATTCAGACATATTTAGAAACTTCATAACAATAGCTTGAAAGACGTGACAAATATTAAACGGAAAGATGGACCTTGCGATTGAAAGATGAGGAACATTGCTTTTCTGCCTTACTCCGAGCAGGATTTCACTAGCCGCAGAGTGTCAAACAGTTTATTTTCTCCCACCGCCTGTGCTGACAGAATTTCAGGAAGCTCAATGTGGTCTGACCTTTTTGCCTGTCTCTTGAATTAAATGTGCAACAGACCTATTGGACTTCATGAAATTTCAGATTTACTTCTTCACCTGGAAGAATACGACTGAAAGTATCTACACCAGAGAAAAAAGCAATAAAAATAAACTGGAAGGTGTCGCCTCCCTCGGTGGTTGTAATTTAAGTTTATAGAAGTGATAAAAATCTATATCCTGAGAGCACGTGGGAGTTTCTGGGGCAGGGAAAAGCTGCATGCCTATTTAATCAGTGTTCACATTTCCATTGTGTGCACCTGGTACTCGGTGTCCTGGCATATGGCTAAGCACTCGTTTATTTGGCCATTTTCGCCACCTATGTTTCTTCTGTATAACAAGCATTAATTTAATGTGACATGAGGCTGGATTCAGATGGAATATTGGAGCCAGACCCAGAATTTGATACAAAACTTAATTTCTGAATACTAAAAGATAATTTAATTTTTCATACCAGGAATGTTACATTTTTATTCTTTGTCTTACCTTATGGATGTTAGACCAATATTATGCAAAAAAATGGGACTTCCTGCACCCTGATATATTCATATGCCAAGCTGCTGAAGTGGTTTGAGCATCTTGAAGAGCTTTTATATCAAGGTGAATGATGCTACCTTCTAACTGTATCTGCTGGGATCAGAGAAAGCTACATTCACAAATTGATTGTGCACGGCTGAGTGCGATCTGTTTTTGTAAACCAAAAGACCACGAACCCATCGGCCCCAATTAATCAAAGTGTTTATGGCAGAAAACGCATAGAACCCTAAAAATTTAGCACCTTTTGGTGTTTTCACAGCTGTCTCGGCTAGTTCCGCCAAAGTGGGCAGAACATGGGTGGGATAGTGTCATGCAGTGTAGGAAAAACTAAGTGCATCACAAAGGGGAAGGGGGGGGAGTGGAGACCCCTAGGCAGATCTAACGTCATCCTGTCTGCCCTAAGCATTCCTATAAAGGTTCCGCACCTATCGCCGAGCAGGATACCTAACCCCTGCCTGACCCTGTTGATAAGCCCTGCTTAGGGAAGGACAGGATAAGCACTAGTCACTCCCCATTACCACTATGTACAGATGGGCTACACAAACAAGGGGAACACTTAGCTTGAGTAGACTCAGAGAGAAATACAAATGTCCTCCAAACACCAAAAAAGGAAGATAGCCGACTACTATAGCTCCAAGCCTCAACAGGGGAATGGAAATATCACTGGCAACTTCCAGCAGCAAGCTGGGAGTTATAAACTCCCAGGTCCAGGAGTCTCCATTAGAGTAGAAGGAAGGCTGGCACTGGGTTCTAGAGTCAGAAGGACTAAGACGAAGTCTGCAAAGCAAACTGCTGAGACCTTCTGCAGTCAGATGCAGTGCGATGGTCTGCAGCCTCTGACACACCCATGACTGTTAGGCTGTGGCAATGGTTACCCATCTAATTTATGACCAAATGTAGCATAGCTTACACTAGAATTCTCACTCTAGTCACTGATGTAAGCGCACAACACTTGTAGATGTCTGATTCATTAAGTAGTGTGCGCCTCTCATTGAATCAGGTGCCTTTTACTCTACCATGCCCCTTCATTAAGACTAGCGGGAACAAGACCAGTCTTAATGAATTGGGACCATAGAGTTTCAGTGATCCAAACACATACACAGCTCCATTTTAAATGGAAACCTGTGTGTCCAATCTATGCGACACCACGTGTCGTATTCTCATCTGTTTTGCGGATTAGAGTCTGTCCAGTCTTAAGCTACAAGTCTGCCGTTGCTGTATGCGACTATAGACTTGTGAATCCTCATAGTGCGCACTGTGAGGACTCCAGTGAAGAATTTTTGCTTTCTTGCCATATTTTTAAGAGAATATGAATATCACCAAAACTTTTTCTCCACTGATGGTTAGTGGTTGGGTGAAGCCATTTATTGTCAAACTACTGTTTTCTCTTTTTAAATCATAATGACAACCCCAAAACATCCAAATGACCCTGATCAAAAGTTTACATACCCCATTTCTTAATACCGTGTATTGCCCCCTCTAGCATCAATGACAGCTTGAAGTCTTTTGTGGTAGTTGTGGATGAGGTTCTTTATTTTCTCAACCATTTTTCTTCAAGTGCCTCCTTATTGTGCATCTTGAAACAGCCACACCGCTAGTTTCAGAGAGTCCAGTATTTCAGCTGATGTTATTTGTGGGTTTTTCTTTGCATCCCAAACAATTTTCCTGGCAGTTGTGGATGAAATTTTTGTTGGTTTACCTGACCATGGTTTTGTTTTACAGAGCCCCTGATTTTCCATTTGTTAATCACAGTTTGAACGCTGCTGACTGGAATTATCAAATCCTTGGATACTTTTTTTGTATTCCTTTCCTGTTTTATACAGTTCAACTACATTTTCCCCCTAGATCCGTTGACAATTCTTTTGCTTTCCTCATGACTCACAATCCAGAAACGTCAGTGGCCGGATGAAGGATGCAAGAGTCTGTCTGGATCCCAGAAACACACTCCGCTTTTATGCACACACACTGATTACAAGCAAACCGGTCACAGGTGAGGATGTTACCTGTAGTAGCCAGTCAAACCCATTTGTGTCAGCTTCTGTGCATTTTATCAGGCCAAAATCACCAGGGTATGTTAACTTTTGATCAGGGTCATTTGGATATCTTGGGTTGTCATTATGATTTAAAATGAGAAAACACAAGTTTGACAATAAATTGCTTCACCCAACCACTAACCATGAGTGGAGAAAATGTTTGTGTTTCTTCCACTCCACAATTCTCTTTCTGATATCTTGGCTGGTGTCTTGAGACTTTCCCATAATGCTACACAAAGAAGCAGTGTGCTTCAGGTGTGCATTAAAATACAGCCACCGGTGTATCTCTAATTAACTCAGATGTTGCAAAAAAAAAACCTATCATAAGCTTCTAAACACATGACATCATCATATGGGCAGTCCAGAATAATTTAAAGGCATAGTAATCATAGTGTATGTAAACTTTTGACTTTGCAGTAAGTAAATAAAAATGCCTTAAAACATTCTCACTCTCAGTATTTTGGCATTTGGCAAATAATAATTTATGGTAATCCTAATTGATCTAAAACGGAAAAGTTTTATTCTGATTTCATGTCAGATCTTGAGAAAAACAAGAATATTTGTCTTTTTATATATAGCATGTAAACTTCTAGTTTCAACTGTATGCATTTTACTTCAAAGTGCCAAATGGTTTATTCAATTTTTAACTGATCTGTCACAGATACATAGCCAGGGGGTGGTGGTCACGCAAAACCCATCACTGTTACCACTTGGTCACAGATGATGCCGGAGAGGTTTCACAGGTCCCACCGTTGTCATCAGTTGTCAAGGGAAGACAACTCCTCTGCCTCCAATCGTCAGGACATTTGCGCAATTGGCTGTCGAGTGATGGATGAGACCGCGGCTGCTTTCACTACTAGACTGGTTAGAGGAACTAACAGTGAACGTATGGTATACACATCTCCCATTTCATCACAATGAATATACATATATACCCCCGTACAATCACTGCCAGCTCTGTAATACCTAAAGAACTAATTTCCAGCCACCACTAATTGTTTATACAGGCCGATTAGACACCCGCTATAAGTATTGTATAGCTTCAGGGGTGCGATTTACAGATCAAGAGGAACAGAGCTATTAAATTTATATATTTAATCCAGAAAGACAGGGTTTATAAAGAAAAATATACAAGAGGAAACAAAATGGGTATAAACAATTTGATATATACAATTGCATCAAATAAAAAAGTGCTAAACTTGGTCACGGAAATGGCTCAGTGTTTAATGAAGGGAAGCTTGAGAAAAAAGATAGAACCTCCACAGTGAACTATGTCTTCCAAGGACTGACAGGGACCCAATCTTTCAATTTTATTAGTTCTATGCTACGCCTACACACCTCTCATTTATGACCTCACGTGACGATGCTTGTGTGATGTTCTCAGCCCTTCAGAGTTTTATGAGATCACCAACTTACCGAATGTCTTCACCATTGAAGGTCCCCTGCTTTAGATATCAATGTCATATTTTTTATCGTAATTTTACCTTTGCACAAAGATCAAATATGACTGTGTTTGCATCATCTATGAGAACGTTACTAAGTTGGAGGAGTTTGAATGGACCCATGGCAATGTGAGTGAATACGTTCTATTCAGCCCTCCGTTAGATAGCGGATCAATACAAACCCCAATATTCCTATCTGGACCCCGGAGACAGGACGTCTAGCTGCACTCTCTTACAAATTCTTTGAACCCAGAATTGTCTTTCCTATGCATAAATAATTGTCAGTCTTGCTGTCCCCTTCCCAGCACAAATCTTCTGCTTTTATTACCTGGCCACAACAGGAGATCTCTGCTTCAAAAGTTGTTTTAATTAATTTCTCTCTTCCACAAATGTTCAATATGAGGCCTACTTCACAGGAGGTTGAAGTGTCAGCTCTTCTCCAATTATAAGTACCATATTTTGCGGATTATAAGATGCATCGGACCATAAGACGCACCCCAAATTTTTGGGGGGAAAATAGGAAAAATATTTTTTTAAATAAAATGGTGGTGCATCTTATAATCCGCTTTTAAAGTAGCTTACCTGGGGACACTGCTGTGAGAACAGTGAGAATTGCTGGGACTCCACCGACAGTTTGTGAAAGCCCGGGGCCTGCTGCAGCCTTGCACCGTCTTCACCAGCTTCCTGCAGCAGTGACCCTGGGTCCGGGACCTCGTTCTACCGCAGCCTCCCTCACTGTAAGCTACATTCAGATTATAAGACGCACCCTCATTTCCTCTCTAATTTGGGGAAAAAAGTGCATCTGATCTGAAAAATATGGTAATTTTCCCTTGTGTTGATTGGGTTCTCTGTTCCTAGGTTTAATTAATGCCACTTCAAAAAGATCTTCACCAGCTATACATAGTTTTTGCTCTTCCCATATCTTTAATGTGAGGGGGACATGTATTATGGATTCTAATTTCCCTCTAGGACATGATCCATTGAATGCACAAAAGTACAGACAACATTATACCTGCTTCATTTTTTCAAAAACAGATGCAAATCAGATGATACGAGAGAAATGGTCCATTTTACACAAATGTGAAAATAGGCATGGATGTGTGAACATATCTTTAGGCTTCATTTATGTACATCAAAGCTGGCTGTTTCTCTCCCATGCGTCGTATTTTGCTTCTGTTTTACTTCAGTTTTGCAGCCTTTTTTCTTATCCGTTTTTTTTTTTTAAACTAAAGGAGGGAAACTGATCTTTTTTTCCATTGTGTGTGACTGCCGTCTGATTCTTGCCAGTTAATTGAAATGTTGAATGAGTTGAATGAAAATAAAACTTTTGTGCTGTTTCATCAAGGTTCTTTTTTTCTGCCAGATACAAATGTGAGTGTCAGGATGACCGGACTTTGAGAAGTGCACAGTGTTACTAATCTTTGTACAAAAATATTTAGAATTGAGAGTCCTCAGTGGTTGATAC
>VIAB01000533.1:7557-19301 GCA_009801035.1 Oophaga pumilio
TTGATGATATTCTAATTTTGTGAGAAGCACCTGTATATACATTTCTATGGGGTTATTATCACATCTTATGCAAAACACAAAACATAAAGGAAGTGAGAACCAAAAGGACATTTTTATAGGTGATGCCTTTCACATGGATTTGGATGCCCCTAAATCTGCCTCTAATTCTTTGAACTGATTTTCCACAGCTCTGTTCACATGGATCACTCACACAGATTTTCAGTAACACTACGGAAAAGAAATTCCTGTAGAAATAAGTTCCATATGTTTTTTTTTTTTTCGATTGGAAATGCAGATGTTGACAATTGGGAATAATTTTTGTTCCAAGCTGCTGCCTAAGAAGACCATGGATGAAGCCTTTGATTTCTTTCATGGAAATACAAATCGGACAAATGTTGTCATCAATTAAAAAGCCCTCCCAAAAAATGAAAAATAAACTTGACCAGACGAGAGAAACTGGATTTTGGATGATTAAGAGGTTTCTTTCACGCTCATGTACTCTAGCGTCGTAAAAAGATGTAGATCTTGGCCCTAGGGTGGCATTATCCAGCTGCTACCAAACATTATCATGTTCTCCGGGTTATACATCATGAAACCAAATATCATTCCCCGTCCACTAGATGTCAATACACAACCTTTAAAGCCGTCAATATGTAAGGAATGAAGTCACCCAACTCACAGGAGATGTAGTGATTCATAACAACAGTTATGTCACATGTTAAAAGGGCAAAGTGAAACCTTTGAAGGGCTCATGTCTGCCGGTATTGCTCTGTAAGCACAATTCTAGAAAAATTCAATGCAAAGAGCCGAAATCAGATAAATGCTTTCCTGACTTCTGCCCCAGCTGCTAATGCTGAGAGCTTCATCTACTGGTACTGCCTTACAGGAACTTGTCCTCTTCACCCGACTCCTGAAGAACCATAGATGTGTGACCTGTGTAGATGTATCAGTTGTCCCTGCTGAAAGGGTTGCCACAAATTTCCTGGCACCTGCGACTTGTTATGACCACTATGACACTTACTAAGGCGGCAATTCACGCCTGCCAACTTTCACAGAACATACAGGAAACTTCCAGAAAAAGGGGAGGCTTTGTGAGGGAGTTGGCATGTCTGTAGGAGGCTTAACTGTTGTTGGACCTTCTAAAAAAAGGTTAATGCCGTTACTGTTGGACCCTTCTGCCCCCACAAATGTTCTTGTTGCACCATGTTGATGTTATCTATGTTGGGTTTTTCGCCCGTACAGAACACTTATTATTTTGATGTTACATAAGTGGTGTTTTGGTGTGTATTGAGAGTGGGTAATGATTGGGAAGTGTGCAAGGATAGAGTTTGGCCGACTGGTTCCTGACAGAATGCATAGGTTACTTTGGAAGGTGTGAAGCAGCACCCATTGGGTGTTGCTGTCATTGTGTGTTGCCAAAGTGGCAATGCATGTGAGGAGATGCTAAAATGCTTCCAATTTCCTGTCACCTGGGGTCAGTTGCAGAGGTCATGAGAAGCAGGTTGGAGTTCATTGATTTGAAAGTGAGGGACGGATACAGACGTAAGTGTGCCGAGTCAGCATACATTGCCAGAGAGGAGATAGCCTCTGTAACTTACCGAGGCTTGGGAGAATGGCCGCCTTTGAGTGAAGTCTATCAGTTGCCCTGAGAAGGCTGTAGTTGAGAAACTATACACGCAGAAGAGTTGGGTACCTGCGGAAGAGCTAAGGAGGACATGACAGTGCATGGGCTGAACGTGTGTGGTTTTTGCAGAAAGATAGCCAAGTAAAAATGGTGAGTCACTGAAGGCACAAATGCCATGTCCATGAAGCTGAGGTAAGCATGTGAGGCTCCTGATGGCTACAAAAGGGGTTGAGGTGAACGGACAGGAATGGACCTTTGACACCCACCAGAAACAAGTCCAAAGGGGCGAGTAAGAGAGGTGCAGAAAAGAGTGCAAGATCAGCCTGACTGCAGATGGATGATAGCAGGTACGGACTGGGACTGAAATTCACCCCTGGCATTTGAAGTCACACAGGCCCATGCTGAACCCGTCCCCAAGCACCAATTGGGAATATATTACTAATATTACCCTGGATGGAGGAAAGCAAGATTTCCTACAAGACCAATATTTCTAATGATACCCGTGGCCTGCTGGTAAGTGACGGAGTCAGCGACTTTGTGCTCTATCACAATTCTTAACAGTATGGGTGTCTTGAGAACACCGATTCTGCTAACAACGTAGCAGACAAGGCAGCCCACGACCAGACAGGCCCTTCTGGCATTTGCCAGAATTGCCACATGGCCAGTCCGGCCCTGGATGAGAGGTGTGATTAGGAAGACCTGAGTGAACCTAAGAGATACCATGCTGGAAGTGCAGTAGAGAGAAGAACAGTGAGAGACGGTAATGTAAAAATTTATATTATTTAGTGTTCAAGTTTCTACCACCATTTGGAAGAAACAAGTAGAGACTGTTTGAAGTCATCTTTGCATCAGTCTTGACTACTCCTGTTGGTGCTTCTTACATTATTGCTCAGTTAAGGGAGTGTTGTGCAACCATATTGAAACCGAGTGTTGAGCAAATTTTGAAAAATTATGACAAAGCTGTACTATTTTCCAGCTAATATTTTTTTAAAAAATTAGGAAACTTGTGATAAAATCGGGATATATTGACACAGTTGCATAATGCAGCAAAGATCGATTCTTTGTCCAGCAATCTGAGGAACGAGCCAGCTGAAAAAAATTGCTTTTTTCTCGTAGATCTATACAGGCCACTTAGCAGAAGGAAGTAGGTTGTTTATAAGTATGTCTGTGCTTGTCTATGTTTGTATTGTGTATGCATAGGTGTGAATACATGTATACTTACTTGTGAGGTGGATGTACTAAGGCCCAGGTTCGGATGGGCACACCGGTTGGTGCAGAAGGAATGAAGGCAAGTGAGGAATCAGGCCTTGGTATATGCAGGAAACTCAGGACCAGTAGTACAGGTGCAGTGGAACAAAGCAAGGATAAATGCAGAATCAGAGAGTTAGAGCACAAATGGTGGAGCACTCCAAACACAGGATACTGAAGTCTTAATCCTAAAACACAGGTGTGTGTCTTAGTGGGCCTTAAATAGGATTAGGGAGATGATGTCACTGAGCCACGCAGGGCAACATACAAAATGTGACATGGAGCACAACAGAGGGCAGTGGACCGAGGTGAAGGAAGCAGAGCTCAGGATATCCAAAACAGGTGTGCAACATCAAGTTGTGTGTATATATTTGTACGTATGCATGACTGTGTGCATTTGGATATGCCATGAAAGAAGCAATAGAGCATATTCACAAATCTAACAAAAAAAAAGAGATAAGAAAACTTTCATCGTTGCTTGAATGCAACCAATGAATAAGTAGAAAATATATTCTTCAGTCTTCAAAAATGTCAAGCGAGCACAAGGTCCTACTGACAGGTGATGAGAAAAATGGTGATGTCAAGCAGAGCATAAAAGGTGCAAATTTTCCCACTTGTGGCAGGTCACCCATCATTTACATATACCACTTATAAAGAGCAGAGAGACCTGGTGACACTATGACCATAATTTCCTTTTTTCTGATTGAACATAAGGGACAGTTGCATAGATCTCATTAAAAAATACAGAATTAGCCAGCAAAATGTTATAGGCCATAATAAAAACGTAGAACTAAAATACTTTGGTTCATGTGTAAGAGTATGTGACTATCAATTAAGAGGGGTATGATGCTCAGCTGGGCTGTGACATAGCACGGGGGGATATGGGGGCACGATTTGGCCAACTTTTTCTTGAAGCTATATGTACCCAATTGGAGGATTGTGAACTAGATGATTAAAGTAGTCAGGTACTACTCTGACATCTAGGTCGATGCCACATGGTCGTATGCAGAACGCAGAAGTCGAAATTAGTTTGTCACCAGTTACTGCTCTCTGAAAAGGCAGGAACCAAGATAACAAAGCTCTGAGTATGATGAATTGAGCTTTCTTATCTTGGTTGTTACCTATGCACCTCACAGCAGCCACTGACTAACTCATCCCTGTGTTGTACTCTGCATAGGCAGATATTGAGATGACAAAGGCAGCACTGTGACCTCCCACAGCTCTACACCTCTCCTCTCATTTGTAATTTTGTGGGAGAAGAAAAAGAGAACTTCTGTGGGAACTTCTGAAACAAATGTGACAAATAGAAAAAAAGTAAAGTTTTAATCAACTTTATTTTTTTGCATACTTTTTCTAATCTTTATTAGGGTTAGAACTAAGGTTCGGGCTTGAGATAGGGTTAGAGTAAGTACTAGGTTTAGGGATAGGATTAGGGTTAGGGCTATGGTTAGGGATATCATTAGGGTTAGAGCTATGGTTAGGGATAGGATTAGGGTTAGGGCTATGGTTAAGGATAAGATTAGTGTTAGGCATTGGAATAGAGTTAAGGTTAGGACTAAGGATAGGTTTATAGAGATAGTGCTAGCGTTAGGGTTAGGTTTAGGGCTAGGGTTATAAAATAGATAAATAGCACAAAAATGTAATAAAAGAAGAAAAATGTACTTAAATTTATATATAAAATGTCTGATTTCAGCAAAAAGCAGAAAATAACTAGAAGGGTGTAACATCCCTGCCGGCATCACTGCATGGCTTCCCATCCCCCACCAGGCAGATACAACAACTTACTCACCACTCCAGGCCATGCAGTGAGTTCTGTCCTCTGCTTGCTGCATGCTGTAAACCATGTTTCCTCTGCTTGATTTGCGCATACTTCCTGGCTTTATGCTTACGGCAGCGGCACCTGCTCTTCTTGATTCATAAAGAGACAGTGTGCACATTCCTAACGTGTCCCCAGCCTATTGCCAAGAGGCATCTGTTGCTTAAGGCATCTCCACCAATGGGAAGATGCCTGAGCAACATTCTCTTTCAGTCTGTGGTCAACTACTGAGTTGCCAGGTCCTGTCCTGTTCTTGTTTTTGCCACCCTGGGGGTGTATACCCAGGCCTGAACCCTGAGTCTGTACCTGTACCTTACATGTCTTGTTTCCACCACTAAATGGGCTTTGTACCCAGGCCTGCATTCTGAATCCTGTGTCCTTTTCCTGTGTCTGTCCTTGTCTGAATTAGTATCACTGAACCTGTTTGTATTCAAGTCTGGATACTTCCCTAACCTCTTGTATCTTATCCTTGTCCCTATTCCTTAAAGTTGCAGTGTCTGAACCAGCTTCTTTCTAAAGACCTGCAGTGTCTGCACTGACACTTATATAAAAAAAAACCTGTAGTATCTGAACCAGCTCCTATCTCTAATCTCTTGTCTCTGCACAATGTTAGTGATCTTTGTGTACACTTGCTACTTCATTGCAAGTACTTGTGTGAATCTGATCTTGTCATCTATTCTGCGGCTCTGCATCTGTTCTGCTCCTGCGGCTCTGCATCCATATAGTTCCTGTGGCTCTGCATCCATATAGTTCCTGTGGCTCTGCATCCATCTCGCTCTTGCGGCTCTGCATCCATCTCGCTCTTGCGGCTCTGCATCCATCCCGCTCTTGCGGCTCTGCATCCGTCTTGCTCATGCAGCTCTGCATCTGTCCCGCTCTTGTGGCTCTACATCTGTCTCTCTCTTGCGGCTCTGCATCCGTCCCGCTGTTGCGGCTCTGCATCCGTCTCGCGCCTGCGGCTCTGCATCTGTGCTGCACCCGCAGCTCCTGGTCTGTCCAGTCTGAATTGGGTCCTACCCATCCCTGTATTCCAGTCATACCAGTCTGTGTCCCAGTCCTTCCTGAAACTGTTCCTCTCCCTCCAGTCTGAACTGTGCCCAACTGCCTGCCTGCCAGAGTGTCAGCTGAGCCCACCTGTATATCACCCGTGCCCGCCAGTGCTTGCCTGTCTATAAATCAGTTGAGCCAGACAGAATATCTACTGTACCTGTCGTTAGTGTCCTGTCCATTTGAGGGTCAGCTGCTACTGCCAGACGCCTCCCTGCAGTGGCACCTGGCAGCTACCTGCCGCGCAAGCCTGACCTCACCATTAGAGGAGTGAAAATCGAGGTAGCTGCTTAGTCATGCCCCTCCAAAGTGAGTCTGGTTTGTGGCACAGTGGGGTCACAACCCTCGTTTGTGCCAACCAGTGTGGGCGGGAGGATTACAAAGGGTCGTAGGGCAAACTATGATTACATGTGCTTGGACAATAAGGGGTTCAATGCTGGACTAATGAAGAGGACTCAAGAAGTGATAATGGTCCATGAGTTTGGTAGCCCAAAATGCTTGTCCCATGCTACAACACTGCAGTGATGTGCCTTTAATAACAACAAACTGAGAAACAGGGAATACTACTCCAAACTCGAGTCCATAGGTACATTGTTTATAGGGGATGTCGGGGATTAGAAAAACAAGGAAAATGTCAGTAATAGCGATGACTGGATCTGCTAAAATTAGAATTTGTCAGTTCATTTGAATCTGACCAGGAATTTAATTGATGTGAATCAAATGTATAATTATTGTACTGTTTGGTCTCTCCAGGGCGCAAAGCATAATAAATCTTTGTAAAAAAATTAGAAAACAAATTATACTAATTTTTCCCCGATCTGTCTTATTTTGCCTTCCAGTGACTAGTGCAAACTTCAATGGGACCTGACATTGTAGCCTAGTGAGCACAGGAGACGCCAAAGATGCTGAGTCCCAGAAGTCAAAGACGGCCCAATGAAGACTATACTGGTCCAAAGGAAACCGATGACTGGACCAAAGAAGACTGATGAATGACTGAGTGAGTATTCATTTTCTTTTTCAACCTCTTACTTGGCCCAAGGCCGTGGTGTGGGGAACTTTCCTTCCCAAATAAGGACCTTGTCAACCAAAGTCACACTGCTTACCTGCAACACTATTTGGGCTGTTTCACTATACTTACAGTACTATAATTAATTCACTATAGCAAAATTAGAATAAAAAGAGTAATTTCTGGCTTCTGCATAGAACACTTGAAGGGGATATACAGTTGTGCTCAAAAGTTTACATACCCCAGCAGAATTTTTGCTTTCTTGGCCTTTTTTCAGAGAATACGAATGATAACACCAAAACTTTTTCTCCACTCATGGTTAGTGGTTGGGTGAAGCCATTTATTGTCAAACTACTGTGTTTTCTCTTCTTAAATCATAATGATGTAAGAAGAAGGACCGGACCGGGGGTACCTCTCTTGCGCCGGGTCCGGAACTGTCGGGGCTGTCACCTTTGTTGTACGGGGGAAAGCTTAGAGAACTGGACCGACCTTTGCACTCGACAGCAGGGGGCATGACTAAGCTAAAAGAGCAGAGAGCGCGAAAGAGAGGGCAGACTTGGCGGGAACACGCGATGCGCAGCAGGGGAAGTGTGGTGCTCCGTCCTTTGAGCATCGTGACTGCGCAGGCCAGCGCCATAGAATCCCCGCTGCCAGGTACAGAGACTGTGACCGGAGACTTGCAGTGTGTCCATTGGCTCCCGCAACTGAAGGTGCCAAACTCTCTGGGCCGCTAATGACCTCGCTCGTGCTGCCTAAGAAAGACTGGGTGACTCACCGAGAACTGTGTCCTTTCTCACCCGCATACGTCTGCCGAGCTACGTCAGGCCCCAACGTTGCTGGGAACTGTGCTTCACAGGACGCCGAGGACTCTCCGTCACCGCCAGGAACCGGATCAACTGTGCCTTCTGGACAACACCGGATTCATCCCGCGCTGACTGTGTTGGCGCCACCATTTGAACCTAGGACTTTCTTCAGCCAGGAAGCCGTTGGACTGATAAGTTAACCCTTATTGAACACTTGCTATATTCATTATAATTGTTATCTCCCCTCCATATCTACCGTGCTCATACCATCCGCCTTACCCCTGTTCCTCCCTTCTCCTCCCTGCGTGGAGTATTCCCCTGTTCAAGTAAAATTACCGTTAACCCTAGCTCTGCCTCCTGTCCGTTACTGCATCCCGTAACCTGCACTCCACAATGACAACCCAAAACATCCAAATGACTCTGATCAAAAGTTTACATACCCCATTTCTTAATACCGTGTATTGCCCCCTCTAACAATGACAGCTTGAAGTCTTTTGTGGTAGTTGTGGATGAGGTTCTTTATTTTCTCAGATGGTAAAGCTGCCCACTCTTCTTGGCAAAAAGCCTCCAGTTCCTGTAAATTCCTGGGCTGTCTAGTATGAACTGCACGCTTGACATGGGGTCTGCTGGGATCTGTTTTGTGCCAGGTTTTAGAATGAAGAAGCTAGCTTAACCTAGCTGTGAAGATCCACTAGTAGCTTATCCTGACACCCTTGTAAAGGGGGATCTGAAATCTTGCATCCCCATAGCATTTGTTGCCCTGTGGTCACCCACCATTGCAAAATATCAGCCAATAGCAAGGCACCAGTCAATATAGATGTATGATATTAGCGGGCACGGACTGGCCCACAGGAGAACATGAGAATCCTCTTGTAGGCTCGGCTGAAGGAGTAGTAATGAGTAGTGCTATTACAGTTGATTCACTTTTTGGAGGAAAAGGTATCATCTAACCATTCATTAAACAAGCTAGCCACGTTAATATTACATAGAAGCAAACGTAAATTTGTGTACTAGGGTCAGATTATTTTTGCATGTAGCTGAACAGTGGGCCCCAAGAATCAATGTTATGGCTGGGACTAAGCCAACCCAGTCCGACATTGGATATTAGCCAGGACAGATGTTTGATCCTACCAGATTAAAAAGCAAAAAAAAAATATTCATGGGTGGATATTACCTATAAACTATGCAGACATATTATCTCACCTGGCAGTAAGTTTTGGACATATGACTAGTGACCTTTACCGAAATCATTCCTCCCACACTTTAGTTCTGACCTGTCCTTTCTATAATTTCACCTTTCACAAGAGCAAGCGCGAAAAACATCTGAACCTGTGAGAATACAATAGAGAAAAGGAGCGAAGCGGCTCCCACACAATCCTGCAACAATATTAACACTGCTGCGCTGACTTTAATAACACTGCAGGCTTGATTGGTTATCTATAATTACTCCTCTCCTGCTGGGTATACGGGAACACACATTCAGATCCCCCCCACACGCTGCACTATGTTATGTATTCTCCGAGCCTGTTACATAAGAGGCGGCATACACGTATTCAGATGTGTACCGATAATATGCACCTGTCTTATGCATGCAATGAGCAGTATCTGCTTCCTTATTCCAAGCCATGAGCTCAAGTCAACACTTTTTTTTTTATTGTAGGGTATTACTATTCCCTTATTATCAGGAGTCAATATATTAGAATAATATTCAAGGCAAACATTAAAATTAATAATGGAGGCACCGGTTCTAGCTGCTCTTGTAATTACTCTTCTCTTTGACAGATATGGGTTCTGATTAAGGGATCCCCCACTAGTCAAGCAAAATAGGTTAATTGGGTGTTTTCAAAATCAAACTGACTTAACCTCGTAAAGACCAAGTGCTGAAAAAATTCATGACTCTCGGTCATGAGACTTAATTTCCCACTATTGTAAATTGATGGCGAGGGGTTAAAGTTCCTACTCCTACAATCTAGCAGGAGCAGGTCAGTTCTTTAGCTTGCACATACAGCCAAGGATGCAAGGGAGAAGACAGAAGCGGTTTATTACTGCCTCTGTCTTCTATTTTTCCAGCTATATAGCGCTCAGTGAGTGTTATGAAGTGTAGGCTTTTCCAATAGTTTGTCACAAAGGTGTCACCCCCCCAAGAAGACCTGGAGTTAGACCTCCACGTCGGATAATGAATTGCCAGTCTTCTTTAGAGAGAGTGTGATTTGTGTCCCTTATTAAATGGGTTTATTTTCCTCAGGTGCTGAAGATTTTAATGAGCCTTTCTATGCTGGTCAGAAACATGCAGCTCCATTTCAGCTGTTTCTGATCTGGTCATTACCTCTTCCTATAAAACTGGCCAGACCCTCTTGTCCCTGCCGGTGAAAGATTTGTCTTCCTGTGCTGTGTGCTAAAGCTAAGTGGTTGGAGTGGAGTTGTAGTAGTGTTCTGTGTTTTGTCATCGTACATGTGTGTTCATCTCCTGGTCCCTATCCTCCCTATTGTTGGTTAGTGCTTTTGTATGATAGAGGTTTTCTGTTATCCCTGTTTTGACTTTGTGTATAGTTTACCTTACATTTCTGTCCCATGCCTCATGGGGTGGGGTAGGGAATCAGGATTTAACAGGAGCATAGTAAGGTCAGAGACTCGTGCCTATTTACCTTCAAGAGTACCCCCGGGACAAGGATAGTTAAGATCCCAGTTCCATGGACAGTTTGAGGCCCCTCTTCCTTACTGAAGACCGTCACAGCATGACATAGTTATGTAGGAGCTGGTGGACAGATGGTTACCGGGATGCTGCTGGCATAGCAAAGTTGCTGAGCCTAACTAACCCAGATCAGTTTTGCCAGTGGCTTATATCACTGTAGTGGGATGTTTTCCTCTGTAACTGGGTTTCTTATGAATGCCCAGTTACAGTGGAAAAATGATCAATAAAGTAAAAAAAAATGTTGCAGAATAAATTATTTAAAAAGATATACATAAAAACATGTGCACAAAAATAAAGTAATAAAAAGTGTAATTTCTCCACTGCAAAAAAAATATGAAAAAAAAATATATTTTGTTTCATATAAAATATATTTTATTACAAACTGCACATGTAAGAAAAAAAATCTAAATCCTACACATATTACCGTGAGTTTCCACATGACCATAATAAAGCAAAAAAATTATTTAACAGGTCTAACAGGTTGTTTTGGTCTGAAACATCACTTTTTTAATTATAGAAATGACACATTACTTTGTCTGTATCCCAAAGCAGTGCTAAAAAAATATAAATAAAAAAGCCTTCTACAGCTACACCAGTGAAAAAAATAAAAAGTTATGCCTGCAGAAAAGCAAAGGGGCAACAATGTGTAAAAATAGATAAATAAAATTTGACAGGTCATTAGGGTGCTTTCAGGCCTGGTCATAAAGGGGTTAATTTGTAATTCCTGTTCTTGTTTTGTACAGAGCAGGCAGATCTTCTATACAGCAGTAAATCTCCATACACATGTAATTAACCTTCAGCGCCGTACTGTTTGGAGAGAGAAGATTGTTCAGCTTCTTCGGATGCGCTCGGTGTAAATCTTCACAAAGCTTTGGAAACAGAAACCTGGAATACATATTCAGTACATGGATCTTTATCAGGAGGTTACTTGTCGCTCCGGACTACTTTACTTATATAGGGATTTAAAGAGGGAAAAGGACAGAATTTAGAAGAAGAAAGAAGGAGCATCTAGCGTCTCTTCTTAAAATGTACCTGTCCTTTCCGGTGACTCCACAGAGTAAGCTGTGATATGTGCGTGCAATGAAAAAGAACTTGATTTCTGGGCATTATACGACTTGAATCTTAAATTGTTCTCTCGTTTTCTCCTTTGTAAGCTCTATCTCTAATTTTCAGTTGCCTCTGAGCTGGTGGGTGGAGGCTAGCTGCTATGATGTTTTCCATACAGAGCACAAAGTGCAGTAGTGCATTTGTTCCAAGATCTGGGCAGGTAAGTGTTGCGGCCTTTTTGTTTGCTGTTTAAATCACGTTAATGACCGGGCCAATTTTTTACAATTCTGACCACTGTCCCTTTATGAGGTTATAACTCTGGAACGCTTCAACGGATCTTGGCGATTCTGAGAATGTTTTCTTGTGACATATTGTACTTCACGTTAGTGGTAAAATTTCTTCAATATGACTTGGCGCAAATTTAGAAAATTTTGAAATTTTCAAACTTTGAATTTTTATGC
>VIAB01000533.1:52930-67592 GCA_009801035.1 Oophaga pumilio
ACCCGATACTTGCGGTATCGTATCGCTCAACACTACCCTTGACTGATGTTGTCTTTTTTTTTTAGCCTTTTCACAAAGTGACGAGGATTTCTCCGATAAATGTTTAACTTTTATCCGAGATTAAATCCTTTACATTTGTGCAAAAAAAAAAAAATGATGCTGCATCGGAATAACCACCGTTCCCTGCCCCATATTAAGCTGCTATCCTCACACCGCCTCATTCTTGCTCTTTACAGATAGCAAAATGTTTAATCCAAAGACCGAATTTAGACCATACATTGCCTTTCCTAGGCATCTTGATTGAAGTATGAATATTGGCCTGTTTGAGCTGTGGATTTGCAAGTTTAAACCATCTCTCAGTGGCAGGTGCTTGCAGCGAGATAAGGGAATGTGTGCGCGCAGTCGCGTGTTGGTGAGTGGGATAATAGATGCATTAACATATATAATGTTGCTGAATTAAAGGGACAGCGCTCCATTACACTCAGATACCTATTATTATGCATTCAAGGACAAATGGGGTAATCTGAAAGGCCAAAATTTGCACTAAAATTTTTTTACATGGATTAAATGAGCTGAAAAAGATGATGGTTAACTTAATTTTGTACTTTTAAGGGTTCCTGTACATGCGGTAAAAAGTTTTTTGGGGCAAATTTGCAGTAGATTTTTGCTACAGAATTGCCATATATTTGCAGTAAAATCCAGATGTGTTAGTTACAGACAATCAAGAATAAAAGGTAGCCTTAATGTGGCTACCAGGTACACATAAATTGGCCTTTTTATGCGCTAAGACTTCTCAATTTTTCATATTTCTAAGGCAGTGATGCAATTCATTTTTCATATTTTTGTGTCCGCAAGCTATAGCGATACAGTGTGCTACCTTTTATTCTTGAATGTGTATGAGTTGGTGACTCTAGGTTTTAGCACCTGTTCACATTAGATCTATGTTTGGATGTGCCGGTCAGTTTTTGATATGTATTCAGTTACAGACAATGACTTGTATTTTGTTGAGGAATTTCACTCTATACATGAAAAAAACTAAGATAACAAAAAATGAGCAAATACCTTGTAGTATGAAAATAAATGAATAGTAAAGGTACATGTAAATAACATAGGGTGGTTAGTTGACATTATTTTGATCAAAAAAGCATAAAAGCCATCCAACAACGACAAAGTGACCCAATCGGGATGGTCCTATCCCTAGTACTAAACTTCACCATGTGTCAGTAGATTTTACTGTACCTACACATTGCAATTATATCAACATATGTTCCGACTCATTTGTTTGGCTTTGTTTTAGTTTTTTTGTACTTTGTGTTGTTGGGGTGATCTCTTAAGGTGAGATCTTAGTGATTGCCTGCCCCTGACCTGATAAATATGAGCCAAGTGCATGCATAAAAGAAAGACATCGGACACAGGGTCAGATGTGTTCTCCTCTCTCTGCAAGAGCTGGCACAGAACTGAACTTTATTAGTATAAACAAAAGATCATATAGCAGACAGGAAGAGAGCGTTGCACAGCTTCTCAGCAGACATTGTATGAGTCTGTGTTAGGTCCGTGCAAAGTCTATTCCATACATGGTCTTCAGTGTATCCACCTCACAGTCCAAGGATTCCAGGGCGTAGTTCCAGGATGTAGACACCATCTTTGCCACACCACAAATATTACTAGTTTATGTAAGGTTAATAATTGATTTCATTAGCCATTCTTTCCTTCACGCTCTATAAAAGTGTGTAGCTTCCCCATTTTATCTATGGGGGACAACTTGTGTCAGCCGACCTCAATATGGAGGGGGGGCAGAGCAGAACCCAGACCTGAAAATTGTGACACCTGCCCATGAGAAGCTACATAGAAAAAATGTACAAAAAAAGTTCAAAAAAACTAAAGCAAAACCAAGCAAATGAGCCGGAACATATGTTGGTATAAGCGCAATGTGTAAGTACAGTGAGGTCTGCTGACACATAGTGAAGATTAATACTAGGGATAGGACTGTCCCGATTGGGTACCCCATGTTGCGGTTGGATAGCTTTTACGCTTTATTGATCAAAGCAGTGTCAGTTAAGTACCCTATGTTATTTACATGTTCTGTTACTATTTATTTTATTTACAGGGTTCGCCCAATTTGTTTTTGTCTTAAAGGTGGCCACAGTGTGAACGTGCACCTACACTTATGCCAGCTCATGTTCCGATTCATTTCTTTGGTTTCGCCCTTTACATGGCATGAATGAAATCCGAGATGAATTTTGCAAAGTTGAAAATCTACGCGTGTGAACGTTTAGACAAGATTTGTTAATTCTAATTCACAATGCTGTTACTGTTGTTAGTAGAGAATCAATCCCCGACTAATACGCAGTGTTTAGGCCACGTTCACACATTCAGTATTTGGTCAGTATTTTACATCAGTATTTGTAAGCCAAAACCAGGAGTGGTTGATAAATACAGAAGTGGTGACGTGTTTCTATTATACTTTTGCTCTGATTGTTCCTCTCCTGATTTTGGCTTACAAATACTGAGGTAAAATACTGACCAAATACTGAATGTGTGAATGTGCCCTTAGTATACATGTAGCCTAACAGTGCATCCAGATGGGACATATCTACATAAGCAGAAAATTTGCACCAAAATGTTGCATATTTTGCTGTGGAAATGCACAAATTTACCTAAAATGTAATCTTTTGCATTGACAATTTGCAAATCAGCAGTGTAATGGGACATACTGTGGATATGAAATTGGCTGCGCACATTAATTTACGCGACTGATTTTATCTGCAACTTGGATGAGATTTGATAGATTCCACAAAGCTGCTATAGTAAAAAGCAGTGGAAAATATTCTGTGTATCAAACCTGTACCTGTGTGAACATTCCTAAAATTCTCAGTAGATCTGTGTTTGGTTTTCTGTACCATGTTGTTTTCAACCCCAAGGAACGTTGCTTGCTTGTTCACAGGCAGCGGAGCTGCTCAGGGGCCAAACATCACAGTGAACTGCTTGATGTAGTGTAGAGCCCAGCTGCGCTTGGAATCTCATTTCCCAGAGGGATGCACCGAAGGTAATGACCACTAGAGGACCCAATATGCATACACACATCTTCACCAATCCCTAGAGCCACCAGAGGGAGCCTTTTTAGAGTATATAAGAATGGTGAAGCCACAGGAAGCAGATTAGTTGGTTAGTTCTCTCAGAGAGCAGAGTTGGAGCACAGTAGTCTGAGGGCTGCAGCCTGCAGTGACACCTGAGAAAGTTGAGAAGAGAGTTGTTAGTTCTCTTGGAGTGAAGCAAGTAGAGAGTGAGCTCTAGGAGCGAGCACAGATCAATTAGTCTGCAAAGCCAGGTGCAGGTCAGACGGTGAAGACTGATAGCCGTTCCAGGTAGAGCTTGGAAGAGAGAGAGAGGGAGAGAACAGCAGTTGTTGAAAGAACCTGAAATCTGCAGCTCCAAGCTTAGTTCAAACTTGTGGAGGCTAGTACAAGTGGAAAGATAGCCACTCCAGCCTAGTCAGAACTGAGTCAACTGAGTTTAGTTCAGTGAGCAAGCGTGCTGACGCTTTGAGAGCGGTGAAGAAAGGAGAAGAAGCAGTCCACCACCTGCTAGTGTGCTTATGTGAGGGTCGAGTAGGACGAAAGGCGAGTGGAAGATAAGAGGAGAGTAACAGAGGTTGAAATAGCATTGATAGCTTACCTCTACTCTGAATAACCGGACACCGGGTCCGAGCTTGCTGGAATCTACACGACTAGTAGGAGATACCGGAGACCCCGCGCGACTACAAGTCGCAGGGGCCCATAAGTATTGATACGTAACTGGATCAGGAAGACAGGAGTCTGGCAGGATCCGCCACTAGAGACTGTGTTCTTTCCAATAGAAGGCCCTACACAAAGTCAGTCGGGTGTAAAGTTGAAGACAGAGTTAGGCCTCGTTTCATACAGGTCAGAAACTCACATTATAGGAGTAAGGAGGACCTACACCTACTCAGTGGGAAGAACTGGACGTGCATCCTTCACCCTGCCAGTATCCCGGGACGTGCCTGCAATTCCATCAGTAAAGGTACAGAAAGAGACTTTTGTGTGTGTGTGTGTGTGTTCACATTATTCTCCTACGGCCGAACTCCCCTCCTCCATCCTGCACCCCTACACAGCTTAACTACCCTGAAGGTCTCCAGCCTTACCTGTGGAAGTCTTAACACCTTGCTGCCTATTACCAACCCTTCAGTGGAACTATCCAGCAGCGCTGGTCACCCTGACCAGGAACCATAGGTGGCGTCACGAACATTTTACAAACACTTTAATCCCCTGTAAATATCCCACATTTAAAGGTGAGCCCCAGGGCCACGGACAGAGCTGCAGCTACCGTGACATCCCCCATAGAAGTGAACGGGCTCGGTGCCGAGTACCCCACTGCCCTGGCGGGCGGCTCAGTAGAATCACTTAATTTTGCCAGGAAACCGCTATTTGACCTGCAATAATGTGAATTTTCTCTGTAAGGGCAGATGAAGACGACTGTATGTTTTCTCTTCCAAGAAAATGGGGTTGATTATTCAAATCCCACTCTGATCAAACTGATCAGCGTTTGATCACAGTGTGATCTGATTTTCACAGACGAGGAGATGGATGAAAAAGATTCTTCATGTACTCCATTCTGTCAATCTGTGGAATTCAGACTACAATTCGGGCATGCAGTGATATTTCCCTTGGATCAGCTCGGTCCGAGGAAAAAAGCGGATGTGTACAAGACCCAATAAAATAACATTGGTCTGAGTGCGATCTGATGTTTTGTCGGATTACACTCAGACTGAAAATACGCTTGTCTTCACCTGTCCTAAAATTGTCGTGAGTGTGTCACATCCTCCTGGGCTATCTTGGGTTAGACAATCTTTACGGACTGTGAATCGCGGGTCTTCCATTTAGCCTGTGTGTTTTATGTCTCATATTAAATGGACTTTGTTTCCTTTGGCACTGAAGAGGTAAATGACTCTTTGTATGCTGGTTAGAGACATGCAGCTTTATCTCACAGCTGCTCCTGATCTGCTCATTTCCTTTCTCTATAAAACCTGGAAAAACCTTCTCATCCATGGCTGTGAAAGTTTTGCTTCCTGGCTTGCTGGAGTTGGTGTGCTGAAGTTGGAGTTTGTAGTTGCTGCTGGAGATATGCTGTTTTTGGGTGTATGCTTTCTCCATTATCCTATTCCCATTTGGTTTGTACCTTCCTATCTCATTTTCATGGAGTGTGCCAGGGCGCAGAAGACGAGTACCTCGCTGATGGCTACTGCCCAGTGCCACATTACAAGAGGAAGATCTCGGGTTTTAGAAGGTTTTAAAAAAGCATAAAATCTATATAAAACTATTTTAACAAATGTAGATATGAAGAAATAATCAGGATATTTGGTACTAGGCCCAATAAAAGGCCCCTTCCTTTTTTTTTCTTTCTGAAGGAACTGAATTTGGAACAATTCCTTCCTACAAGTGAGTCTAGTAAATACGACAATAAAAGCCATTTACGCTTTTAGAAAGCACCCCCTGTAAATCTGTAACTCTTCAGGCAAAATATGTTCAGCAGCAATTGCATGATTGCGGAGAATAAAAGGGTAGGCTGTAGGCCGCAGATGGTTGCCATAGAGACAGAATTTGTGATGGTTCTTCGTACCATGCCGACAATAAAATGCCCTTCAAACTTGAAATTCCCAGCGGAAATCAGAATCGAAACAATTTTATCCCACAAATAAAATGAAAGAAGTTTTTTTCTTATGTGCCGCTTCTAACGCCTCTAATGAAATATAACATCGTCTGGTAAACAGGCGGATCATTTGGTTAACGGCAAAGTGTAAACAATCTTTATTTCGAGTGTTAAGCGTAAAAAAGCGCTTATCTTCTGAATTCCACCCGGGCTCCCGGTCTACTCAAGACTGTGGAGAGGATGCTATTCGGCGTCTTTCATGAGAGGATAAGACAGGAGGACTACAGGGGAACATAAGCGGCATCGTTATAATGAGAGTCAACATCCAGAAAACATTCAGTAAATCGAAATAGCAAAAGAAAAAATAAAATTCAACGTTTATAGCAAAAATATTCCAGAAGATCAGGGGTCCCCAAACATTATTTATTTTGGGAGCCACATTCAGTCCTGAAAGAAGGTCGAGCCATATCTTATACAAAGAAATCGCAAAAGCTCCTCTGTGAAGAGTCGTAAAAGCCCCTCTTTGACTTTTAGGAGTCAGTGATAGGCGGTCATGAAGGAGCACTTAGGAAGCAACCCCGGGGTGGACGGGCTGCCGGGTCTCCACTGCAGCTCCAGCCGAAAACCTTCGATGGAGGATGGGAGCAATGAGAAAATGGAAAACGGTCTTAGGAGCGCAGGAAAGAGACTCCGATGAAAGATGGGATTAAACCGCAACGCGTTTCGACGGAGGATCCGTCTTTATCAGGTGGATGTTTTCCACCTGATGAAGTCTGATCCCCTGTCGAAACGTGTTGTGGTTTAACCCCATCTCTCGTCTGAGTCTCTTTCCTGCGCTCCTAAGACCGTTTTTCATTTTCTCATTCTTCTTTGACTTTTGTCATTCCCAGAGTGCCCAATTATAAAGTAATGCTGTAAACGTCACATTGTAAAGTAATAATGCACAGAGTGCAAATTAGAAAGTAATAATACACAGAGTGCCCCTTTAAAAAGTAATAATGCCCCAGGCCCTATATAAAGTAATAATGCCTTTAGTGACCCTGGTATGGTAGCAATGCCCAGAATACCCACCTTACAAGTGCCCCTTATAAAGAGATAATGGCCCAAGTAATAATTCACCGAGTGCAAATTAGAAACTAATAGCACTCAGAGTGCCACGTTATAAAGTACTAATACTCAGCGTGCCCCCCTTATTAAGTAATAATGTGCAGAGTGCCCTCTTATTAAGTAATAATGCGCAGAATGCCCCCTTATTAAGTAATAATGCACAGAATGCCCCCTTATTAAGTAATAATGTGCAGAGTGCCCTCTTATTAAGTAATAATGTGCAGAGTGCCCTCTTATTAAGTAATAATACACAGAATGCCCCCTTATAAAGTAATAATGCCCTGTATGTTTGGGGGCTGGCAAAAAGCTGAAGAAAGAGTTTGCCTACCTAAAAATGAGAAGACCTACTGCTTTACCAAGGCTGCAAAACTTGCTACTGCAGTTGAATTCCAAAGTAAAGTTTTGTGTGACCTTCTGACTAAAGGTGATCGAATTGGACAAAATTTAATTTCACCTGCTATTTGCAGTTGAAATCTTTGGCCTGTCACGTTGGACCACTACTTTTGGCTTTGATGGGGCCCAGGAGGGTTTTGTGCCAGTGCGCAAGGACACATTGCAAGCCCTGATGTCATGATGCCGTGACCTTTTGCGTGCTTTTGCAGAACTTCTGGGCCCTCATCAAATCCAGAGTTCCTGATACAGTGTGAGAGGCTCATGGATTTCAATGTGAGCAGAGTAGTGATGAGCGAGAGTGCTCGGATAAGGTGTTATCTGAGCATGCTCGAAGTATTTTTGGCATGCTGGAAAAATATGCTCGAGTCCCCACGGCTGCATGTCTCCCGGTTGTTCGATAGCCGCAACACATGCAGGGGTTGCCTGTTTGCTTAGTCAATCTCTGCATATGTTATGGCTGTCGAACAGCCGCGAGACATGCTGCCGCGACGACTCCAGCTTATTTTTCGAGCACACCAAAATGCTTAATTAGCCATCGAGCATGCTTGGATAACACCTTATCCGAGTACGCTCGCTCATCACTAGAGCAGAGGTGATCTGAAAATGTGGTGAGGACTGGATGCAGCTTGATCCAATTTTCATTTATTTTTCTTGTGGTAGTGTCCCTCCCGGTACTAAAGGCTGGTTATGAAGTCTGTGTGTATCCAGGCTGCTGCTAGCTTTATTAGCTCATATATTAGCACAGCTATGACCATCTATTTTCTGTTTTTAGTGCTTTCCCCCTTTACTATAGCCTGTTTCCTCTGCTCTCCCTGACACTGTACATGCTTTCTTCCCTCACCACGCTGGAGATCTATGAATAACCACCTCCCCTTCCCTGCTGCTATCTCTAACACTGAAAAAAGTGAAATGAAGAGCCAAAAAAGATAATAAAAAGTACAAGCATGGATTTGTATCATTGTGCAAAAGTCTAGAAAAAAATCGGTACAAAGTTGCGCATAGCTTTTAAATAAAGCAACATGTAGGGCTTTTTCTTTTATCACCATATCTTCCTAAACTGTTTCTTTTTTCTTCTTGCTTTACATGAAGGAGAAGTATAATGTTGTATATACGTAGACAATATACCCATTGATTTTTCCTATGTTAAGAGCATGATCTGCTTACATCGATGTTAATGTGGTGCTAATCTGAATTGTTTGTATTGGTGTTCACATTCTTACTGGGCCTCATTGGTGATTCAGCACATCACACACTTGGGCAGTGACAGCGGCCCTAGGCAGATGCTTGCAGCTTAGGGAATCGGATAAGACTGGCAGCTTGTTGTATGAGAGAACCTCATGTAATGATATGTTGTAGATGGTCTCCTATTCTGCCCCAGGGTCCTGTCACCAACACCAGTAATGAAACATGTTCCCCGGGTGACTTGTATTTTCTTGAAAGTGTTGAGAACGTTGGTTTTATTGAAAAATCCACCCCGTAGTTTTCATACAAATCTCATCTTGCCATTTAAATTGAACGGCCCAGAGCAAATATCTATTCTTTGACCACTTTGTGTCCTTTTTGAAAAAAAAAACACTGATGCCATGAGTTCATTTCATTTTCAAAGGTAGGTAAGATAAAGAAAACTGTCGATCCGATCTCATTTTCAGTCCCTGACCTATACAACTGTACATCTCCTGTCATTGCAAGCAATAGATTTGCCAACTCTCTGCCCTCATTTGCTCTATATCTAAGTACTGGTATACATGAAAGTATTCTGTTTTTCTGGGACATAGCTACAGAGGATACAGGTTGCACCTAGGCCCTGGTGCCTGCAGAGAACCAAAGACCACAATCCCTTGGCTCACACTTCTGAGTCTCTGATATCTTCTTCTTTGGCACTTCATTTAGGAGATATTATCAATCAAAGTATTTGGCACCTAATGGGTTTGCTTTTGTTAACTCCAAGTGGGTGTTATCATATATTTTTCACTGGGGGTGTGTACTTCTTCCTCCTGTAAGAGTTGCCCAATTATAAGCAGGCAGGAATACAGTGAAAAAAGAACACACCCCCACCTTATTCTCAAGGTACTGCCACACTAAACAATATCGCTAACGGGATCGCTAAAAAACGTCACTATTTAGCGATCCCGTTAGCGATGTTGCTGTGTGTGGCAGCTTCCGGCGACGAGCTTCCTGCTGGGATCTCGCTCGTCGCCGGAAACGATCCGGACCCTTTTTTCATCGCTGGCGCTCCCGCTGGGTGAGTATCTATCGCTGTGTGGCACCTTTTCTTAGCGATTTAGCGGTACTTTTGTACCGCTAAATCGCTAAGAAGATCGCTAACGGCGATAGCGTCGTTAGCTATATCGCTAAATGTGGCACACATTTAGTGATATTAAAACGATCCCGCTAGCGATCTCATTAGTATGCGCCGCTAACGAGATCGTTAGCGGGAGCGTTTAGTGTGGCAGTACCTTCAGTGTCTGAACTCCTGGTCTAACCTCCGGCATCATTAGAAAGTGCTTGGAGATTAGATTACTGATGACTCACACCTTTCAGATAAGGTCCCTGTGGGGGGATGAGGCAGCACAGCTGAGTTTAGCTGTGTCATATTACAAACCCTTCTATCAGCTGTCTCTTAGCACTGCCATTTCTGCTGTGATGCCACTTCCCCTACACTCCCTGTTCGGAGATGAGTCACACTTATGTCTGTTGTGCTCAAAGCAACTTTTGAGTACAACAGACATAAGTGTGATTACTGACACAGCTCCTGACAGGCAGTATGGAGCATGGGCAGTACAGTGCTATGAGAGGAAAAGAGCTGATATAATGGTTTGTAATGTGACACAGCTATACTCAGCTGTGTTGCCCCTTCCCCCACATGAACTTTATCTTAAAGGTTTGAGTCATCTGCGCTCTAACTTCCCAGCACTTTCTAATCATACTGGAGGATAGACCATGAGATCAGGGCTGTACCCTTACTTCTCACACTCTCACAAACCTAAGCTATTGCGGGTAAGTGTTTTTTTTCTGCTGTCTTGCTACCTGTTTTTGATTAGGCAACTCATACTGGGAGAAGACATACGTATATACCCCCAGTGAAAAATATCTGCTAACACCCACTTGGAATTGATTGCTAATATCTTTGCAACAGAAAGATGATATTTAAAAAAAAAAAAAAAAAACATTTATTGCTTCTATTACATTGTGTATCCAGTTCAATATTCAGTTACAGAACAGTTACAGGATTTTCATGTGGCCACCATTGGTGGAAGGCCATTGCATTAAAGTTTGTACAGCATCCGCTGTGTTCAATGATAAATGCACTGAGCTCCCTCTAGTGGTAGCTTCAAGCAGCCAGAATTTTGTCATTGAATTTCATGTTTCTGTGACATTGGGAGATGTGGACATTTGTGTCCACCTATGGGGCTAATTTTTATTTTTTTGGTTTAACTGCATTGATTTGGGGGAAAAAAAATGTTACAATTGGGTTTCATTAAAAATTTTGCACTGTTTGGCTTTTACAGACTCTTTGTTCCCTTGCACATTCAGCCTTGATGTGGTCCGTAGAGCTGTGTACAGAGACCTGCGGACAGTGGCGTGCCACCAATGGCAGCAGGCCACACCACTGCTATGGGGCCTGTGAGCCCGGGGGGGGGGGGCCCGGTGTCAGCACCTGCATCGGGCCCCCTCTCTGCGCCTCAATGCTCGCACTGGGCCCCCCTCCGCCAATCAACACTGGCACGGAATCCTGATGCCTCTACCCCCATCATTCTTCCTCGGTGTCTGAAGTGTCAGAGCAGCGGGCGTTGTGACGTCATTACAGAGCATTGGGTGGAATGAGGAGGAGTGAGTATTTATACTATGTAAATGTATATATTATGTATTTATGTAAATCAGTTGCTGGTGGCCAAACAAGCGCATGGAGGACCATGGGGGTGCATTATATTGTATGGAGGACCATGGGGGTGCATTATATTGTATGGAGGACTATGGTGGGGAGCATTATATTGTATGGAGGACCATGGGCAGTAAATTATATAACATAAAGAATCATGGGGCATAGGGGGTGCATTATATTAAATGGAAGACCATGGGGGTGAATTATACTATACGGAGGATTATGGGGTGCACATTATACTATATGGAGGACTATGGAGGATGGACTATACTATATGGAGTATTATTTAGTGCGCATTATATTACATGGAGTATTATGGGGTGCATTGTACTATACGCAGGATTATGGGGTGCACATTATACTATATGGAGGATTATGGAGGGCGAATTATATTATATGGAGGATTATGGAGGGCGCATTATATTATATGGAGGATTATGGGGGGCACATTATACTATGTGGAAGGTTATGTTTGGCCATTATAATATTTGGAGCGCAATGTGGGGGGCCAATATACTGTATGCAAGCAATTATACAGTGTGAAGGTTTGTGTGGGGTCCATCATACTATGTGGAGGGCTAGGTGGGGGTCATTATACTATTTGGAGGGCTAGTGTGGGCCATCATACAGTGTGGGGCTATTATACTGTATTTAAGCCCATTATACTGCACGGAAGGCTGTGTGGGGGGTCACAGTTGAGGGATCACACTGTGTTTTGGTCACCATGCTTTGCCTTGGGAGTTGAGGTGGGGTACAGTAGGGTCATTATACTGTGCATGTGGAGGAATTCACCATGGGGGTTTCATACTGTGTTTGTGGAGCACTTTGTTGGCATCATACTTTACGGGACAATGAAAGAGGAATCTAGGACTTCAGCAGGAGGAAAATTACTATGTAAAGGCTGGAAAGTTGTGACATATGCTCTTCTGTGACCCCGACAATTATTTATTTATTTTCAGGGGTGGGGGCAACTAAAACTTCTGCTATATGGGGTCCCATAATTTCTATGTACGCCCCTGCCTGAGGACTATAGAGTGTAAACAGGTTGTCGGTTGCTGCTCTGGACTCATCACAGTACTGTGGTATATGGCTGGGTCTGCACCGTACAATAATTATCACTGCATATTATCCGCTAAGCACAGCGTGTCGGATGATTTGCCTTTTCCAGCTATTGGAAAGGTTATCACAATTACAGCCTCAATTTTCATTTCTTCGAATTGATCCTATTTTGCATTTTATTATTTGTTTCGATGGTGAAATTTCCATCTCTCCATCTGCAAGATAAAAGGGGCAGATTGTGAGTAATTATATATATTATCTGTCTGACTTGCATGTAAAATCATAGTATTGCATGGAAAGGCACAGCCGGGGATGGATCATGCTTTAATAATGTATGGGAGTTCTAGACTTTCGGAATAGCTTGCATGCAATGATCTGCCTGTTTGTCTCTGGAATTGAAGGGAATCATGGCTGAGATATACAGAGAAAACTGCCTGAGGGGGCGAGACAAGTCAGATTTCACCTCTGAAGAAAAAAAGATTACTTCTATAGTAGAAGAAAACAATAGGTGATAAAACATAGAAAAGTACTGCAGCTCTGAGTGCTTGTAGATGCGCAATGGAAATAAATTGTAAAGATTTCTTAAAGAGGAAAGAAAAAACATGCTAATCAGGGTAATTTTGTCTAAAAGTGTTTTTTTTGGCCCCACAAGAAATATATGATAATGCCAGGATGAGGATGAACTAAGCTGCCACAGCATTGGAATACCCATTTAAAGAGGACCTGTCATAAAAAAAAATGCGTCCAGTTTTTGCACTTATTGTATTCCTACAGTTCCCCAGAATATACAGTTTTTTGAATTTTTAAAATCCGCCATACTTTTCCAGAGATATAGACCTTTTTATTTTTCACTACTTTTTATGGTCTTTACAAAGGGGCGGTGCTCACAGAGTATTTATGCAGAGACACGCCCCCAGACAATCTGGGAGCCACACCCTCTTTAGAAAGACTATTAAAAATTAGCACTAAATAAAAAGGTCCATTGCTCTAGAACAGTATGACGGATTTACAAAAAAAATCCAAAACGGAATACTCAAGGGAGCAGCGGGAATAAGATAAAAGCAAACATTGACCACTCTTGATCTTTTGACAGGGTAACTTTAAGGAGTGCTGAAGCTGATTCAGGAGCTGTCCATCACCGCTTGGGAATGAGCCCAAATGAGCAGTTATTTCATGGAAAGGGCTTGACAAAAATGCCACTTCTGTCTCAGTCTCTGAAAGCAGTAAAAGCAAGGATGCTGCGCGATGCATTCAACTGTGCTTGGCTACCGGGCTTGGTTTGCAAGAGACCTTTCTAGCCAATCAAAATGTCCAACTGACTGGCTAATTAGGAGAACAGGTCAGTGAACCATAATTAGTGGCTAATTAGGGTTTCATATCTGTTCAACCCTGTGCCAGCTGTTGCATTTTATGTACTGAATCAAATTTTGATTCAGATTCCTCATTTCTTATTGATTTTACTTGTTTTGACCCTTGACTTGTTTGATTTTCCTTTAGACTGCTTCACCGGCCAGCGGCTATTCTTCAGATGCAGCTTGTGATAATGATAAAGCGACCCTCCACACTAGGACTGACAAGTGACTATACATTTCTAATGTATGGTCATCCTACCTGGTGCCTTCTATTTCCCTGTCTCTTCTGCTCATATCAAAGTCCCATTACTCCTGCTTTCAAGATGACCAGTGCAGTGGCATGAGGTTCGTAGTAGTAGTAGGCATAAAAAAAATCACCTTCCTTGCATTTCTTCTGCCACAGCACAGGAAAAGCAGGGAATACATGGTTTAGACACACCACTGCACTCCCTTTGAAAACAGGAGTAGCCGAATGCCCATCTTAGCAGGGAAGGAAGAGGAAGCCAAATGGAGGTCACCAGGTTGGGCTACAAAACATGTGAAATTTACAGTCACTTTTCAGTCCCTAGATGAAGAGTCACTTTAAAGAGGTTGTCAACTACTTTTTCATTGATGACTTATCCATGATGACTGATTGGTTGGGGTCCGACACCCGGCACCCCCGTCAATCAGCTGTTCATCTTCTAATAGTGGCCACGGCAGAGTACTACACATCTGCCTCCTATTCAAATCAACTTCACTAACTACAATATAGGCCTAACTTGACTTAACTTTTACCTCAAAAAATCTCCACCAAAGATTTAGGGCATGGCTTTCTGTAGATGGTCCAAAAGAGGGCTTTATGTTGTTGATCTTTGTATGGTCCTTTGATTTCCCAATAGAGATATTTAGGTAAGTGAGGAATGTCCAATCTACATGATGCAACATGTCATATATAGCCAGGTGATATTACTGGACCCGCTTCATGTCTGAAAGTCATTTGGAGCCAGTCTTGTGACCTGTCATCCTCATTACTGCCAAAGATTAAAGGATTTGTATTAGACATGAGCAAAAAGATTCAAACTATCCTAGTCCAGCATCCAGTTTGGGCCTCCATGGCTGTTGGACCAACGTAGTCTTGACTTCTGTCCGGTAAATACAATAAATAATCTTAAAAAATGGTGTAACGGGTCTGGTAGGAACTTTAGACTGACACAGATATATA